>OY759274.1:8603490-8670990 GCA_963662155.1 Lamellibrachia columna
TTTTTCAAACCTGTTAAATCTAAATTTACCTGAAGTGACAACATCAAATGAAAATATTTAAACTATTTATTCATTAGAATGTTTATTATATACAGTACATCAAATTGTGATCCAGCATGAACGATAAAAAATGCGTATATAATATTACTAATCAATTTTATTGATAATGAATTATGCATATTCAATCATAGCTATGTACATCCGCCGGAAGTGATCAACCTAAGATGGCGCCTACAACAGACAAGCAGACACATGCTCTTTATTTGGCCCTTATATGTACATGTATTAGTATTACAAATATAAATATAGCGCACGTATCAAATAAGGGGCAAATATACAACGACGGCGCTTTATCATGCTGCTGTCCCCAGAAGGGGCTGTATGGAGTTAGTAATCTGAAATTTACGAATCTGTCACCATTAAATATCACTAGTAATAAATATATGCTCCAATACATTAATTGCCGGACCAATTAAATGTGCAACAATGGAATAGATCATATCTATATACAATACCGAACTAACATTTATGCACAAACCTAGCTTTTCATCATATAATGAGAATTAAAGCCGAAATTGTTTGAAGATGATCCCTTAGCAAGACTCGAAGAGGCACATATGACAGGTAGTCCGTTGATGAACATCTTTCATGTATCGCGTGAACAGCGACAATAAAATTATTTCCTAGAAAATAGTACTCAATATCTAAAACGGGATATGCAATACAGAGTTATTTCACCAATTAATATATAGAAAATAAATAATATGACACAATATTGTAAGGTAGGTGGATTCGCTATAACGTAGATTAAAAATAAGTAAACAAACACAGTCATTTCAACAGTCAATACATAAATTTTAAAGCTACAAGCTATGAAGATAAAGGAAGTGCATGGTGGAATAAACTTCCATGGCCTAGCTGCTGTGATACACATTACTCGATCATTACCAACCTCTCAGAGTGTCGCCGTTCCAGCCATGAGGGAAATGCCACCCGTGCACGGCGCTGTTTCCTGCTAGTCACTTCGATCCTGTGCACACATAAAGAACACTTTGTTTTTGTTCGTCTTTGTATTGGAACACCTTTTTCAATCTTCACAAATGTTCCCAGACTGGCTGTCAACGTCACGCACAACACCGCATCAAGCATACAGTGTGTGTCGTAGGCCAAGAATGTGTATAGAAACTGAAGCCATGCAAACCAGCAAGTGGGGTCTTTCACAAATGGGTCTTGTCAGGTGCGTCAACAGAAGCACGAACTTCGCCTGGACTGTTATGTAAGAAACTAATTTGAAGAACGTGCTGGTCGGTCAACAGTAATTAAGCCTTGTTGGACTAGCCGCAGTTCATTTGGTGATCTCTTGAATGTTCACGGGCAGCTGTACTACTGTATTGTCTGTGCTGGATATAGGCAACGAACCATGACAGGCATATCCTTCGACCCAACCGACGATGTTGCCCGTGTTTTCATAATAGCGTGTAAGCTGCATGTTTATGTCGGTCGATGTCAAAAGCTTCGCTTCGATTCAGTTGAAGCCGTACCACCCCTTTGTGGCTGTCACTGACCTTCAACAGCTCATTCGGAAGCGCTGTTTCAGTTGATAGGGTATTACAATCAGAATTGGGGTTAATTACATTGTAATTAGACCATAGTCTGCCCGAAATAACCCGTGGCGCCTCTGTTGCAAGGTAAATGTGAAATCGCTTGAGATTGTCGACGGAAATACGACACGCACTTCGCGCAAATTGTTTGCCGTGCGTTGAAACAATAGCTTGTCAATGTTAACGCGCTTATTCAAAAGAGCAGGTTCATGGATTTTATTGTGGGACATTGTGGGAACTCATAAAACTTGAAATAGATGCACTTAAATTATATATTTTTTCCATATACTTTGGCACGTCAAACCACCGTTATAGAGCACAGGAGTCGGCGGTATCTTTAGTCTACCTCGTTTTCGTTGTCCTTCGGGGGTTATCTCAAAGCTGTTTTGGCCATATTGTCATCGTCCTTTGGCAAAACTTGGCCGATTCTTGTGGTGAACAAGTCATCCATGTTAATCTGAGCAGATACTTTCAGAAGTTCTGTTTTAGAAATCTTTTGTGGCCAAATAAATGGCATGTTGTTTCAAAGATATGTTGTGTGGAAGTTTGAAAATTATTTCTCATCTGCGTCAGTCAAACGCCAGCATTCTGAAACATATTGCAGAGTGGACGAGTTATGATGGCAAATAATTTGCCTACATGTTATATGCATGCGCACCACAACTTGGTTGTCTCAAGGACAAAATAACCCTTTTTCGACCTTTTCTAAAACAAAATATCTAATAACGTTATAAACTTTAATGATGGCTAGCGTAATTCACAGCAACATGACAATAGTACATATCAAGACATCCAGTTAACCACAGTATGACACATAATTTTTTCATTGTAAGTTATTTCCATAACGTTTATCATGTCTATGATCAGAGGTGCAATGTGTAGAGGAACAAGCGAGATATTGGCAGGATCCAAACATTGAAAAAGGGTGTTATGTTTCCCAAAATCTAGGGCACTAGATGAAAGCCATTCAAATTTCTATCGGGGACAGCGTTTTACAATACACTGGAAATAATTGACAGATTGATTAATCTTGAATTATGTATGCCGTTATATTAATTATTAATTGAAACGGCCATTGTGCGCGAGATCTACAAATAGCTGCGTGAGTGCGTGAGATGGAAGCCAAATGCGTGAGTCTCACGCCAAATGTGTGAGACTTGGTAGCTCTGTATGACTCTTACTGTGGGTGTTATGCCCCACCTTATTTGAGGTATCCAAGTTCTCGTGATAAAGCGGTAAAATGCTCATAAAAAGCAGGAAACATCCTCCTCCGCTCATCTTTATTGGCTCCAAAGACATAACATGTGCTTAGGATGGACTCGTATGCAACAGATAGATCGATTTTAGTGTGAATTTGTTTTGATTTTTTAAATTACAAAAACTGGACATTTCAGCCAAAAAGCGGAGGGGGAAAAGCGGTATTTCCTGCCCGAATGTTGAAACCTCAGAAAGAGTGTCCCGTGCCTCTCATGCTTATCATTCATGCCCGAATCATGGTCGGATCCAGGGTGTCCATGATGTGCCCGGGAACCCCTCAATTCCTCGAATCACAATGGCCCACGAACTGTTTATTACCTTGCATTGCAGTCTTAATTTCAGGATGTCAATGTTTCCCTGGTTTCCTCACTCCATGCTTTGATAAAAGGTACTGGATATGGTAAGGTCGAAGTAAAACACAACAGGTGACAGAGGATACGACATTAATGTCTGATTTCGGTTTTGTGAATTAGTGATAAACGCAAATTCCAATCTCCATGTATGTGTATAATATTATACTTATTTCAAAACGACTGGATTTTCTAACCATATTCTTATAAATATGTCAGTAAAATCATAGAGGTTTATGTAACCTCTAATTTGGACGAAGGAAAATGGCTGTGGCTGAAGAACTTACCGAGTTCCAGTTGTCATCGCGGCTTTATAGTTTCCGGCGTCACACATATCTGTGTTACAGGTACAGGCTTACACGTATGTTAAACCTAATTTCCACCGTCTTATTTTCATGACGGATTAAATTTAAAGAGTGACAAAATGTCGGCGGAAAACAGTGAAATGTGCCAATAATATTATATTTATTCATTTATATTTGTGCATGGTTGTGGTGCGTGCGTGCGTGCGCGCTTTCTAAATGTACTAATGTCCTGTTCGTCCATAGGACGTCTCAACCGATATAGTGTAGTATTGAACAACGTGTTGCGGCATGAACCAACTGTGGACAAGTGGATCAAGTTGGTAAACATGAACAACAAGTCCCGTGATAGACAAGGTGAGGCTGCTAGCAATACACGGTGAGTCTGCGAGCGAGACAAGATGGGTTGTTTTTAAAAGTGTTATGGTCTCTTTAAATTCATAGTTCGCAATTTGAAGAAAACGAAGCAACGTGGCGAGCGTGACACGGTGAATCTGCGAGCGAGACACTGTGATTCTTGGAGCGTGACACGATGAGTCTACGAGCGAAACACGTTGTGTATGTGAGTGAGACACGGTGAGTATTCGAGCGACACGATGTGGATTGTGTCATAAGCTATGTGATCCCTTTAAAAACATGGTTCGTAATTTGCGGAACATTATAACAACATCACATTTTCATACGACACGTTTGTATAAATACACACGGACCCGCCTTGTGGATTCCAACTCAACATCACGCGTCTACATTCCAATATTCCTGGTGGTAGGTGAAAGTAAGCAAACGTTTGCAGGAATCGTGTAGAATATCATGTAATATGATGAAGGTTGATGCTTGTTTCTAAAAAAACGAGCACACACCTGTTCACCATACTACAGTGAGGAATTCAAATGACACTACAACTCCTGTCAGTGTGGTAAGAAATAAATTTCCTCCATCCTGTACAGTTCTTGTATTTTCCGCTTTTAAGGCAGTGGTAGCGATGGCGTCGTTGGCCGCGTGTCTGTACGTAGGGCTACTCGATGGTTCGGACGGAGAGAACCTCATCAGCAATGTCGCGCCCTACACGCCTGCCTTCAACTGTTGGCAGTCTATCAACATTGTTTTTGAACAGAGACATAGCCATATTTGAGGACTACACAACACTTATGCTGTGCCCAGATTAAAATTTCTATGCGTGTGCCAGTGACTGTAGGATCCCTTGCGCAGGAAGACGCAATGCAATTGTTTTGGCCCCCATTTGATGGGGAGCATGTTGTGTTTTGATTTTCTGGAGAGAAAAATTACACAATTTAACGAATTGTGTTCAGCGAGTTGATGACATAATAAATATTAACATACTTGATTTTCGGAACTGTGTTCGCATGCTTGTAGAGTTGTGTGTGTATGTGTTTCCGTTCAGTGGTGTGTGTGTGTGTGTGTGTGTGTGTGTGTGTGTGTGTGTGTGTGTGTGTGTGTGTGTGTGTGTGTGTGTGTGTGTGTGTGTGTGTGTGTGCGTGTGCGTGTGCGTTTGCGTGTGTATCGTATACGCACGCACGCACGCACACAGGAATAAAATCGGGTATACATTGCTACGCAAGCATAACATAACGTAATTATACTTAAGTATGCATACACGTATGTCCATAAAAAAACTAGCGTTGTCCTTAATTAATCAGAACGCGTAATTTAAGTGGACACTTGAGGTTCACAACGTTCACGAAGCACACAATTATTACTAGAATTTAACAAGATTTAACAAGATTTGCCACCCAAGCCAAAGGCCCAGATGGCAAGTGGACAAGGAAGCCATTGGCTTATCGAGAGTCCAACAATGTTCATCTACTTATAACCCGCCCTCCTGAGATATGTGTCAACTTTATTTGTAAACATATTCACGCTGCTAGCAGTGACACAATCTGTAGACAATTTGTTCCATTCATTTATTGTCCTCTGTGAGAACGAGTGCTTCCTGATGTCCAATCTACATTGATCCTTTACTAATTTTACCTCATGTCCTCTAGTTCTGGTATCCTTCTTGAGTGAGAAAAACATATTTCTATCAATATTTTTATACCCATTCAATATCTTAAGAACTTCAATTTGATCTCCTCTTAACCTCCTTGTCTCTAGAGTTGTTAAACCACATTCTTTCAGGCGTTCTTCATAACTAAGGTCTCTAAGTTCTGGAATAATTTTAGTTGCTCTCCTTTGTATGCGTTCAAGCGTATCTATATCCTTCTTACGATATGGTCTCCATGCTTGCACTCGTTAATTTCCTCCGTGTGTGTGTTATTGTACAGTGCAGTGCAGTGTATGTTTGTTTGTTTGTATGCAGTGCTGTGTGCGTGTGTGCAGTGCGTGTGTGTATGTGTGCGTGCGTGCGTTCGAGTGCGTGTGTGATGTGTGCGCGCGCGCGCGCGTGTGTGTTATTGTACAGCGTAGTGCAGAGCAGTGGAGTGTGTTTGTATGCAGTGCTGTGTGCGTGTGCTTGTGCTTGTGTGGAGTTGTTTGTGCTTATATACATCTGAATGTGTATTGTTTATTAATATTGATGTCGATAGAAGCCACTGGTAATACGAGGATGTATTTCCCTACCCAGCTATGATAAGCGTGGTTATTTTGTTAGACGTCAGGTGCTACGATGGTTGGGCTGTGTTGGTGTGGGTACTACGATAGTTGGGCTGGGATGGTCAGGCTAGTACGATGGTTGGGCTCCAGTGGTTAGGATACTCAGATGGTTGGGCTGCGGTGGTCAGGGCGCTACAATGGTTCGGATGTGGTGTTCGGGGTACTAAGACGGTTGCTTGTGATGGTCTGGATACTACGATAGTTGGACTGCGGTGGACAGGGTACTACGATGGTTGGACTGGGGCCATCAGGGTATGACAATGGTTTGGCTGCGGTGGCGATGGTACTACGATGGTTGGACTGCGGTGGTGAGGGTACTACTATGGTTGGACTGGGCCGATCAGGGTACTACGATGGCTGGACTGCAGTGGTGAGAGTGCTACGTCGGTTTTTTTCTGAGGTGGCGTTGGTACTACTACGGTTGGGCTAAGCTTTACTGAGAGGTGCATTTCGCCATTATTAAATGCACACACGCACGCTCTTAGGCACGCACGCACGCACGCACGCACACGTCTGAATTATACACACTCACTTGAAATAATTAAGAAAACAAGTTGAACTGTTTTGTAATTAAATATGTCAGATTGTATTATCGTATATAAAGAAGCATGTCGACAAATTGCGCCAAACAATTGCCACAGACCACCCTGAGGATTCTCAGCGAGTCAAAATAGTTGCTCCACCTAACGGGTCTAACGGAGACAGTGCGACTACAATACTGATATATAGACACCAGTGTAGTTTACCATAAAGTCTTACGAATTTTCTTGAATTTTCTTGTACTTGTACAGTTTATTTTTCCATAAATCATATACATATACAAATCAAGTGTACATAAGAACTAATTAGAGCCCTCATTTTTTTCAATGCGTTTCTTCTACAATTCTCTGAGTTTTTATTAATTTCTGAGACAAGTTTTGACACTAAGGGATTTTAATTGATCCTTCACATTTGAAACAGACAATTTTTCAGCTGGATTTTCCTCCATAGAGTGTTCAAGCTCAGAAGTATGCTCAATTCGTTGTCTCTTTTTGAAGATGTCTTCACGCCAGTACACAAGGTTTCTCTTTGAATATTCCCTGCATTCTGTTTGCATATGCTTCAGTTGCAGCTGCCTCATTGAACCTTTCAAAATGTTAGCACATGCATCTATTTTATTGGAATGCTGGTGATGATTTGATTTGGCAATTTCATTTGCTTTCTCCATGCCTTGACCACTAAATGTTGTCAGTCCAAGGTGCAGGCCAGATAGAAATGGCATATGATACACAAGGCAGGGCATGTAGGGGGTGACCCTTTTCTTTTCATATCCTTTCCGCTTCCCTTCAAGTCTAATGAAAAGTTTCACCCAATCATTGGCTAGACCAAAAATATTTGCAGAAGTGACACCATTATGATCACGATAATCATGATTGACAACTCCATATAATGCATCGAATCTCTGGTAGACTTCTACAACTTCTACTCTTTTGTATTAGGATGTATAGCATCCCCAACAGCAAGCTGCTCTTCTAGACATTTCATGGTACCTTTACCGGCTACATTCCTGGTCTCCCATATTCTGAAACTTATACCCCACAATGAGAAATGCACTTAACTAGTTAATCAATATGGGATACATTTGGTTTTGGAATAATCCCATTTTTTTCTTTAGCATCATAATCAGTTGCATCCTCGATCAAATTGATTAGAAGTATGTCAGTGATTCGAAGCATCATATGCAGTTGATCAACAACAACTGGACTAAGTATGATTCTAAGAAGAGGTTTAAGCCTGCAACCATGGTAATTGTTCAATGCGTTTTGCGACATTTCTTCGATTGTTCTTGCCAAATTTTCTTGGCAGTAGAAATCATGTGCTTTAGACATATCCCTACGGTCATCGGTGTGAATCTTGCAGTATATGAAGGCATGGTTGGAAGTTGCACCCGCCATTTCAAGTACCATAAGGAGAAATTTGTAATCTCCTCCCATACATACATTTACCTGAATTTCTTCGCCATTTACTTCAACAGACTTGGATGAAAAAAGTGAATTTATGGACACGAAGACAATCTTAAATGAAGTTTTTGATGTAGATACATTGGAATCCAGGGTGGCATTATCTCCTGTCGTCATGGGATGAAACATCCAACATCCGTTTGAATAGGGTACACCTGACGAATACACCAATTACCATGTGTGTTTACAGAAATTAATATTTCTAATACCTCCATAATTTTACGATTTTGTTATATATGATAATGGATAACTTAATAATGCAACACCGGGTTTCGAAATCACCTTCTGCCATTTCGAAACTCGAGCAATTTTGACTTGTTTTAATCCTAAATCATATTAAATTAATATCATACTAGATTAATCACATTCAGTTCTACAAACGAATTCGCTTCAACTATAATTCACACGTCCAGTCACCGGGAAGAGAAACACATATTTACGTCTTTATCTTCAACAAAATTATTCTGCAACATGTTATAATCCACATTACATTTCCAGACGTTGGATCTGCGACTAAGCGTTCGTCCTCGCCCAATTTCCTGACCCCGGTTATGTGAATAGCGTTGTCCAGATAATTTTCCGTTTCTCCGCCAGTTGGCTGGTAGAAAAGCGTGGAACTTGTTAGGTTTTAAATGACAGTAAGATTGATATTTGTAGTTCTATGGAAGTTAGACACAACTAAGACATCGGCCATTACCCATCGGCCGTACGAAAAGTACAATAATAAGTAAAACTATTATGTTTTTGTGGCGGTGTATTAAAAATCCCTTTATATCGCCCACGTTTCAGTACTTGCATGTATTTCCCGTTTACTTATGACAGTTAGCCATGTATTTTGGTAACACAGGAGTGGTTTATTTGCAGATTTTTGCATCTGTAGAGTCAGTGAGTCCACTATATGTTTTTCCATTTTTCTGTGTGGAATCTTGTTACTTCCCCTGACATAGTCATAGTCATAGAGAATCATACATAGACACTAGCCTGGTGACTGCAGCCTGGCTGGGCTGAGTTCGACTTACCAACTAACACCGACCAGTGGTCGAAGAGCAAAACCAACGTATGACGTATGCCTACATCCATTATCATATATGAAATTATGGAGGTATTACAAATATTAATTTCTGTAAACACGCATGGTAATTGGTGTATTTGTCAGGTCTACCCCATTCAAATGGATGTTGGATGTTTCATCCCATTGTAACGTCACCGTTACCGGTCTCTCATAACCGTCTCACGTCAGGACCTTCCACCTACTTCATTCAGCATTCAGCCCTGACGTGATTTTGAATAGAGACAACTAATACACGTTCGTGTATTCTACAGGTTCGACCTACAGCGTAGGCTTTTATTGTTATGCACAACATCAATCTGTTATAGCGCTACTGACATACATAAACAAGTTCTCTTGAGGGTTGAAGATCACCTCCCTTGGTATCGGAAGATGAGACCTCGGTAGTAGGCTCTCTCAGCTCTCTCTCTCTCCGCTGGCCTCTACTTATAGTGGAGTTGGAAACATGAACATGCTTCCTATCACGTACACCAATCACGCTCTTCACATGGACCTTTCTGCATTGAAATGTCTAATTAAAATAAATATTGTGCACCTCCATTGTCGGAGAAGCTAAGTTGGGAATTCATGGAACCCGTAACTCAAATCTCATATATAGGTATGACATCGTGTAGACACTATGCAAATCTTCCTCTTGACCGCACCGTTGGTCAGTGCGATATTAATCACCTTTCCCCGTTTCGACAAACACCACTGCTTGTCTATCGTCGAGTGTTCAATAGAGCATTGAGACTCATCATGAATCAGTGATACATCCCGTATTGACATGTCTACATAAAATAGATAAACGGTGTGCACTCCTGTTAGTATTCATATATTACTCTGCTTTTCATATATACACGGTATGCTCTTTACACCATGAAGACAGGAGATAATGACATGGTGGATACCAAGGTGACAGGATATCTGCCTCAAAAAAAGGTGGGATTGGTGGGTGGTTACACCCCCTCATAGTTGTTTACCTGCAGTCAGATAACATTTTACAATACTTTGTAAATCACACAGTATAAGGGTATATGATCAGTGGTGTATTTGGATAAAATTAGTTTTACTGTATTTTTCTGTTGCACCACTACATGGTAGACTGAGTGACTAGTCTTGGTCTCCCCCTTTGTGAGATCTATTGAGGAGTGGGAGGTTGGCCTAACAATAGGTGCGAGGTAGGATTGGTGGGATGTGGACTCTCAAAATTGTTGGGAGATGGGAAGTGGAGACCCTCAGACACTCCCATCTGTTGTTCTAACACACTATTCATGTGAGTGGGTCCCTGGTGACAATGGTCATAAGCAAGGTCCCTAGGTAACAGTGATGACACAAAGTGTATAAGGTTGTAGTGGTCCCATGCTGAGTCACGTGACAGTTGTCTCAGACAACGTCCCATGGCAACTGTGGGGTGCACAACTCTTGAGTTTCCCACTGCGGCTACATGAGGGAAGATGGAGTAGAGTTGGGCATTTCTCCCCCTTTGAGGAAGTTGTAAATTATATTTTATTATAATATAACATACGTGTTTTGTACTTGTATCAACAGACAACATTCTAGCTAAGTATATAAAGTAAGATTGTCTGATTGTAAAATCTAAATATTTGAGATATTATGATAAATTCTGTATATTTGTGATCTGTATAGTTCAGTAGTTTTGTACTGATTGCTTTTTTCAGAGGTGGCCATTTTTGGATTCATTAAATGTTGAAATTGTCTATGTTAATCATACGCTTGTTCACAATTGGTGTGGTAATCGGATGTAATCTATACCAAACTGTGGTTGAGATTGGTGCCTAGTTATATTTATGAAGCCATTACAGTTGATAAACATGCAGGATATCATAAAATCCAACAGAAAGTTAACCTGTCTTCATTCTGTCACAACTTGATACTAGTGGACTGAACAGTTGAGGTGGTTGAATGCCTGCTTACCTCACCAGGTTGCAGTGTGGAGCTGGTAGGACTCAGTGCATGGGACAGTCTGCGATTGGAGGCAGGCATGTGTCTCTATGGCAACTACTTTGACGAGAGGATTACTCTGGTGGAAGCAAGCCTGGCTTGGACCATGGGTAAGTGCTGCATCCATCATGAAGCATCATGGATTGCAAAGTTGACTGTGTAAATGATTGCAATAATATCATGCCAGATATATAAGCATTCTGAAAAATTTTACTATTTATTACCCCAAATAATCATATTTTAAAAGAAATTGAGTTGCTAAGACATTTAGAATCTTAGGTGTTGACACGCCTATGTTTCAGTAAGATTAATTGTTCTTCATGGTCGCAAAAATTCAGTGAGTACATCTTGTTGGAATTTAAAATCCATATTGCTTAGTTTGGAACTTGTGGGGATGATAATATTGTTAATATGAAATAGTTAAGAATTTGTGCAGCATTTGCGTAATATACATTCAAATGGTAAAGTGACAATTGTTTCAACTGGGATGGATATTTGGTTGCGTGTTTGCTGTCCGAAACCCTTAAATGATTGATAATTTGCATATTGGAATGGTTTAACTAGTTTTGTATTAAACAATATTATGCTATGCAACTGGTCATTGTTATTGGTTCAGTCGATATCATCTATTTCTATCAAACCTTTGTTGAGCTTTTTCTGTGCACCCAGAAATCTACCTTTTTTGCTTGTAGAGGAAATTTTTTCTATAAAATTGTTTTTTTGAATGCGCCCTCTGAGACGAAATAAAAAATTTAATCTGCTATAAATTTTCCGCACAAAACCCCTGGATCCCCTCACATGCAGCATAAAATATTTAAAATAGAATTTATTAACTGAAATATTCCTGATTAGTATCAACTACGTGCCTACATGCCTGTTTTTGCATTCTTGTTTGCGCATTCTAAAGACATGGCCAAAATATTTCTATCTTCTGTTCAATATTGTTGACTTGATTGACTCAGCATTTGTTCATTTAAGGACTTCCTCATTGGTGATAAATTTGTTCCATTTGATGTTTTCTTTAGAAGCCCAGGTGTAGCAAATAACGTTGTTGTTGAACATTCTTATGTATAAATAACATTGTTGTTGAACATTCTTAGGTATTTACACCCTTTGTATTGATACCCTTTGACCTCTAAATTGTTGTGAGTTTTTGAAATACTCCCCATGCCTTTCCTAGCCTATTCTTAGTGTAAATGGAATAGTCTCCATCTTTGGAAGTTACATTTCCAAGGTAGGTGAAATGATCCACATCTGTCAGTAAAACTGGTTTTCACAGTTTGCTGTTGTGACTTAAAAATTAGAGATGGTGTAATTTTTTTACACTTGGTGGTTTTTAGTACACGGGAAAATGTAATAATATTGTGAGATAATGTTGTCTTGTTCTGTAGCAGACACAATATAAGGGTATATGATCAGTGACATATTTGGGGGGAGCTTTGGGCCATGGCGCCCCTTTGGTTTACATTTTTTAACTGTATTTTTTTGTTGCACTGCTACATGGGTGATTAGCCCCGGCCCTCCCCCCTGTGAGATCCTAGACACATCACTAAACGTGATAAATTAAAACATCCAGTTGAAAAATCTGACATCTTAATCTCAATAAGGGGTTGGCCTGAAAAATAGGTGGGATTTAGGATTGGTGAGAGGTGTACTCTCAAAATTGGTGGGAGGTTAACCCCCAAAACAAGTGGGAGATGGGAAGTTGAAACCCTGCCACAGTCCTCCGTTCTAGCATACTATTTATGTGATTGGGCTGATGAGGAAAGGGAAAGTATCAAACAAACAAATCCGTCTGTTATCTCTTGGTGGACACCTACTAAAATTTTACATTTATTAGCATAATAATGACTAATGTATTTCTTTATGTTACAGTAAACAGGGCTGGGTCCAATTACACAAAATTATATCAATTACAATTACATAATTTTTTTTATTACAATTACAGTCATAATTTTCCAAATCAATTACAATTACACTGTTACAATTACATTATGCGGAACCAAATATATTCAGCATTTGTTAATTATGTATTTTTGCGCGTTTTGCTGAATTTCAATATTTTGTACACAATTGATCAACAAATATAACGGTAATGTTTGTACATTTTGTTAAATTGTGACTTTGAATTATACTAAATAAAAAGATAGCCGTTTAAAACATATTTTTATTATATAAAAATACAATGCAATATCCAGACATAATCCTACAGGACATATTCCAATGCAGACATTTATCCGTGCGCATTTCTTAAATTTTTCTTTGGAAAATACTAATAATAGGGTTTTATGTGTTTACTTTGAGGTTGTAGCTCCTGCTCTAAGCTGACATGCTTAATTGGTCTGCCCTTTGCTTTGTGGGAGTTGGGAATGGGAAGAGAGGCCATATAAACGGTCCTTGCCACCTGACCTGTCTCCAACCCACCTCAACACAAGGGGTGTAATTGGCTTGCAAACTCTGCAACATTTCACTGAGCTGATATTTTCTGAAGCAATATCAGGCTACAGGTCTTTCCATGTTGTTTGAATACCAGCTTAGCCTTTGTCTGACAATGTCTGTGCATTGTTTATTGCTTCCTGGCTGTTACCAAATTACTGAAAAGGCTAATTGCTAAGGCTACCCACCACTAGATGTGCCAAAATTACAGAACAATCAGCCTCATCAGCCACCCGAGCAAAGTCATGTTGAAGATACTACTCAACAGACTCAAACCCCAGGCAGAAGAGATCATCGCTGAAGAACAAGCGGGTTTTCGAGCAGGACGGAGCACCAGTGAACAGATCTTCAACCTTAGAATCCTTTGCGAGAAACACCTTCAACATCAGCAAAGCCTGTATCATGTCTTTATAGATTTCAAGAAGGCCTTTGATAAGGTATGGCATGCGGCCCTATGGGCAACCATGAAGAAGTACAACATTGGCTCCAAGCTTGTCCGAACCATTGAACACCTATATGACAATGCCACCAGTGCAGTAACCTTCAACAGCAGCATAGGAGACTGGTTTCGAACAACAGTCGGAGTTCGACAAGGATGCCTACTATCACCAACGCTCTTCAACATTTTTCTGGAAAGGATCATGACTGATGCTTTAGAAAACCATCAAGGCACTGTCAGCATTGGAGGCAGGACAATCACCAACCTACGTTTTGCTGATGACATCGACGGCTTAGCAGGAGATGAACAAGAACTAGTCAATTTAGTGGAGCGCCTTGAAAAAACATCTACATCATACAGCATGGAGATCAGTGCCGAAAAGACCAAACTGATGGCGAACAACACACAAGGCATCAGCACAGAGGTCAAAGTTAATGGACAGAGACTTCAGACAGTAACAAGCTTCAGGTACTTGGGATCAATTATCACAGATGAGGGTTCCAAACCGGAGATACTTGCCAGGATTGCACAGACAACAGCAGCACTAACAAGGTTGAAACCCTTATGGAACGACAGAAACATCACGGTCAGTTCGAAGATAAGGCTGATGCGCTCCCTTGTCATGTCCATCTTTCTGTACGCTTGTGAAACATGGACCCTCTCAGCAGATCTACAGAAGAGGATACAAGCCATGGAAATGAGATGCTTTCGGAAGATCTTGCGCATATCATACAAAGACCATGTTACTAATGAAGCTGTCCGCAACAAGATCAAAGAAGCCATCGGACCATATGATGACCTTCTTACAACAGTTAAGAAGCGTAAATTGAAGTGGTACGGTCATATATCACGATCATCTGGCCTTGCAAAGACTATATTGCAAGGTACTGTAAGAGGGGGGAGACGAAGAGGTAGACAGAAGAAGAGGTGGGAAGACAACATCAAAGAGTGGACAGGAATGGAGTTCGCTGACTC
The DNA here is from genome assembly GCA_963662155.1 of Lamellibrachia columna. NCBI lineage: Eukaryota > Metazoa > Annelida > Polychaeta > Sabellida > Siboglinidae > Lamellibrachia > Lamellibrachia columna. The sequence goes on from OY759274.1 coordinate 8,618,474, forward strand.
CCAGAGGGCTGTCGAGAACAGGGAAACGTGGAGAGAGCTGGTTAGAAAGTCATCAATGGTGCCCCAACGATCCTTACTGAGACTTAAATATAAATATATAAGCAGGTGTTATTATTAGTCTTAATTTTTAACTCATGTGAGACTTAAATTATATTTTTATTGACAATTCGTTCAGGTAGTTTGTGATATGAAACGTACTGTAATTGATTGTAATTGAAATAAAATTTCAATTATATAAAATATAACAATTACAATTACAGCAACATTTTGAAACCATAATCAATTACAATTACACAATTTTGCTGTAATCAATTACAATTACATAATTGGACCCAGCCCTGACAGTAAATTTAATGTGTACACTGACTTACTGAGATGTCAGATTGTTCAATTGGACAGGGGTAATATAAAAAATTAGAATCATACCCTCTTGAAATGTTGCTTATTTTGAATGTTTTAATTCATCATATTCTTCGGCGTATCTAAGATCTCACAATGGGGAGAGCAAAACTAGTCATTCAGCCTACCATGTAGGGGCACAACATAAAAATACAGTAAAAAATGTACCCAAAGGGGACCGTTGCCAAAAGCCCCCCTCCAATCCGGGCTGGGTGAATTAAAAAAATGAATTGGAATTATTCAATTCAATTCCTGAATTTGAATTGAAAGAATTTCACCAAGCTGAATTTGAATTGAAAGATTTTTATTAAGTTGAATTGGAATCGAACGAAAATTAATTGAACCTCATTTTTTTGTGTGGTGCAATCTGGTTTTATTTCAAATGTGGCCCTCAATCCAACCATACAATTGTATGCCTAGTATATGCGTACACATTAAATTAACTGTTTCCTAATAAAATAACTCTTGCACAATCTTGAAGGCTGGGAACCTGAAGAAGACATATCTGCGTGACTTGGTCAAGGGGTGCAAGATGCTGGCTTTAGCAGACTGGTCATTGCCCGTGTACTACACTGACCAGTCTCATTCTGTCACACAGGCACACCAGGTATGTGTTTGTTGCATTGGCGTATTTGATGTGAACAGATTTACATTTAACGAAGGAGGTTTGTGTATCTGTTTACTAATCTGAATATACTGTATGCTGAAGATACTAAAATAACACAAATTCCTTGACAGTTTAACATTTTATGAATGTGTCTACTCTACCAGTTCAACAAATACGGCTTGTGCATGCATTCATGCGTGCGTGCATGTGCGCACATGCGTGTGTATATATTAGTGCTCTGCGCGGACCTAGAATTTGATCCTAAGCCCGGCCCGCAATTAGCAGTTAGAGGCCTGGCCCAGGCCCGCAATAATTTTTCAAGTCCGGCCCAGGCCCGCAAACTAGAATTTAGGCCCAGGCCCGAACCAGACCGTGAATGTTTGGCCCAGGCCCGGCCCGCAAGTTTCAGGCCCAGGCCCGGCCCATACCCGCGGGCCAAAGATGGGTAAGCCCGCAAGCCCGCGGCCCGCTAAGTTTAGAGAAGATAAACCTATATTCTTATAACAAAGACGAAAAACAAATAAACTGTAAAACAGTTGATTTGTCCATAGTGTGCTGGATGAGTTCTAAAAATCCAGCACCACCAACTTCTTCAAACGAACAAATATCCTGAAGAAAAATAAAGAAAAACTTCTTAGTGTCATTACTATTAAATATGATAAGATTTGTTATATTTGGCTTTAATGTATTGGCTTATGGTTAGGGTACGAGGTTTGTTTATCTAACCCTGACTTAACCCTTATGCAAGCCATAACCCCAATTTATATTGTTAATTGAATTAGGTCAACTAAGTTAACATAATTTAATATGATATTTCAATTAAATGTCACCCACTGGCACTGACACCCAGTGGCATTTCCAGCAGGCCACCAGTCACTAGCCTGAGACAGACAGGTTCAGACATGTGTGAATTAGTACAAGTGTGAATGAATTAGGACTGGGGAGAAATACCAATTACCAACTGGGTTGGGTACAGGGTAGTGGGCTAGTGGCCTAGTGGGCACTTGGCAGTGGGCAGGTCATTCAGGTGGGCAATGTTTGGAGGGAAGACCTAGACTATAGAATGTCCACTGGTAGGGTCAAAGGGTGATAAGTTGATGGTTAATCATGGCTTGATTGCCTCTGCAAACATTTCTAAAGTAAACATTTGGGGCTGGCTACTTCCCGCCAAGCGAACTTATGGGGCCATTAGATTCCATGCAAGGTCTCAATTTGCAACTATATAATACTAAAGAAATAATTTTAAGCATTCATTAACCGGAATTACAATTTATAATCAGGTTTTATTAAAAAAATAAAGTAATAATCGGTGTTTTTTATAAATATGTTTATTATGTCCAGGCCCAGCCCAGGCCCGGCCCGCTCACACTAGGCCCGGCCCAAGCCCGATGTGTTTAAATTGTTTCCTGGCCCGGGCCCGCAGTATGTAGGCCCAGGCCCGGCCCGGCCCGCGGAATTATGTAGAGGCCTGCCTTTGGGTCCAAGCCCGGCCCGCGCAGGGCACTAGTATATATATACGTATGTAGTAATTATGTACAGCAGTAAATGCACACAATCAGACAATGTGCTAATTTGTTTTAGTAGTAATAGTTTATTTTGAAAACACAAATGAAGAACTTTGAGAGACATAAATACTGAGACATGTCAACTTGTCAAGTAAGATGCACAGCAAGTTGGAGAAGTTGGAACTAAAACAGTGGGCGACCGATTGTCAAATGCTGGAACATCAGTGACATTTTCAACCTAATGAGTCTATATCCATGACTACATTACATACAACTACCATGTATTTGTTGTACTGAAAGAATCTGCGTCCACATGGGCAAACATGCATCTCCATATCTGTAACTCTATGTACATTTATAAATACAGTTATAAATATTGAATAATGTACATGGTTCAGATGCAGGTTTACAGGGCTGACTGCATAAACTTCATCAAGAGCGTCATTGTGGGTGACATACAAGGTCTCCATGACAATCATGCCGCACGCACAGTATTCACTGAGTAGACACAAGGTAATTGGTGTATATGTCAGGTCCACCCTATTTATACGGGTGTTGGATGTTTCAGCCCATGATGCCAGGACACGCTGGACACCAACGTGATAGGATGTCTGCCTCAAAAATAAGTGGATGGTGGGATTGGTGGGAAGTTATCATCCAAAACAGGTGGGAGAGGAGCATGGAGACCCCTGTCAATCTGTACCTGCAATCAGATAACATTTTACCTACTTTGTAAATCACACAGTATAAGGGTATATGTTCAGTGGCGTATTTTGGGGTCGGTTCCATTAAATCAACTCAAATTCAAATTCCTTTCAATTTAATCAATTCCAATTCAATTAATTTTTTTCAAATTCAATTTTTCAATTCAAATTCCAGCTCAAATCTTTCAATGCAAATTCCAAATTAATTCTATTGGAGTTTTTCCAACACAAACGCATGGGATAATAGTAATATGTAATTATAATAGGCATTTTTTCTGTAATAGTAATAGAGGAACTTTTTCAAAAGTAATAGTAATAGATCTTAAAGTAATAGATACAATTCTATTACTTTTCTATCTATTGCTGCAAACTTATAAAATATCAGGTTTGTTTGCATGTTATTCCAATTGCTAGTAATTGTAAACAATGTATAGACAATGGCTGAGCCGTTATTCAAACAAAAGACCAGTAGGCTGATCATTTTATGGTTTCAGAAATACCTGCTCAATGAAACAATGCAGGAGTAACAAGCTAATTACTAATTGTTGGAAAGCTCAGGAGTCCCATTTTCATGATTTAAATGTGATTAATATTCTAGAAACATACCCACAAATTATTAACTGTGATCTCTAATTCCACTGAAATTAACTTAATATGATGACTCTGATGTGATGTTTACTGAGAAACTACAGTTCCTCTTGTTTTCAACATGTTGCAGTGACTGGATTATTACTCAGTCATTTGTAAGACACATTTTACTGAGAGTTGACGCTGATATTGTGTGCATCTCTCATCTCCCCAGGGATCATCTCAGTGAGGTGTGATGCTCGCACATACATACGAACCTTTGTGTCCACATGGGGCTCATTCTGCGGGTCCGAGGTCAGATGCAAGAGCTGTTTAGCTTCCGAGAAAGAGAAGGTAATGTTTGAAATATGACTGGAATGTTATATTGATATAGCTCGATACCTCTAGTCGTATTACAAAATTACGACACTGTTGCTATTTTATAGTAAGCTGTGACGTTTGCAACCTGGTTTCAAATTAGGTATCGACAATTTACTGTCATCTATCAAAAGTTAATGTTGACCCCTAAGACAGTTCTAATATACTTGGAAATACCAGTTTGTAAACATCACAATTACATATATCTTAAGAGCCATGAATGAGCACAAGTGACTTTGCAAATGTAATTAAAACGTAATTTTTTTTTTTATTTACAATATATTTTCCAACGTGATTTTATTTGGTATAACAAGGTATGTACAAATCAGAACTACGTCTACTAAGATCACATCATTAATTGGAATATTTCATGGAGGGAGTGAACATTTCATTGCAAAATCCTCACCCTGGAGTGAATATTTCATGGGGGTGAATACTTGATCACACCCTGACAATTAATTTTGGTCAGACAGAAGTCTTGGCCAGAGAATCATTGAGTAATTGTGTCAACAACTTGTGTCGGAATAACACAATTCAACCTTCAGAGTTCCTGAGAGGAGTTCATCTCTCGTGTGATGTTCTATGTTGAATTGTTAATAATCATAAATGTAACATAAACAATGTAAAATAAAATTCATTAATTAAAATAATGTTTAGTTTTTGTGCCCGCAACTGACGCATCTCAGACTAAGCTGAACTGTCTTCCTTTTTTAGATTAATTTATAGTCAATAGAGCATTTGTCAGTAGCTAGAATATGCCAGTGTTTTAAATCTTGTACTGTTCTGTATTCAAAATCTTGCAGAAGCTGTGCCTCAGATAAATACCAGTTTTATTGTATAACTAATTAAATTAAGTTTAGATTATGAGTCAGGTAAGTACAATTATAGAACGTATTTTGTAAAATGTTATCACTGGTAACTGTATTTTTTTGTTAATAACTTTTCTAACAATTTGTTTGTTTATTTCAACTGATGTAACCATTGATCTGTTACACAAACTGTTTTAGAACTCACCAGATAATGTATTTACTACAAAACAGAAACAAAGTTTTGAAAAGTGAAACATCAAACTAATGTCATTGTAATTGCATCCTATGTTGATCACTAGAGGGAGCTGTATGATTTTTGTAATCGTATTTGATTTTATAATTGCACAGATATGTCAGCAACACAAGCCTCTCGGCGACGGTGGCAGCAGCGATAACTTGACAGTGCCGCCACGAAGGATGGTGCAGCGGTGCTAGCGGCGCGGAACGTCTTCTTAGACGGGATGCAATCACCATGCACTGCTGTCTGGCGCACTCACCTTGCCCGGAATTCTAGTTCTTTACATTCGTTGCCGCACATGCCTGCTGAGATGCTGAAACACGAGGACGCCACCATGCGACGTCACGCCAGCGAGATGTTACAGCCAACGAGCAAGAAGCTGGCAGCTTCTCACAAGGCGATGGTAAGTACATTCTGGAGGTCAACTTAGTATCATCCACAGTACACCAGCTGATATACTTGTAACTAATGCACTGTTGTGACTGATACACTGTCGTAACACATACATCATCTGCCCCTCCAGGTGGCACCACAAGACAAGTGTTTCTTATTCCACAGTGTAGCGCAAGTTGGGTAAATGCTTTATTTGTATAATTTATGTTGGCCGTGTACTAAAATTTCATAACAACTCGGCTGACACATCTACCCAATGAGTAAAACATGTCTGACAAGTGTACATGCGTAATTAATAAGTTGGCACACTTAATTAATATAGACTTATAGGCCAATCGCAACCAGTATAAATAACCATTAATATGTTGCTTGGTAGCTATCCAATTTGTTCAGAAACAAATGAATTCCTTGATGTGTTTGGCGGTAAAGAACACCTGTTTTCGTTCTTTAACCTTGGGCCTTGTGTGGCTCAACTAGCCCCGTTCCGACAATTAAGCTTTTTTAATTAACTTCTCCTTAATGCGCAAAGTGATATAAATACTTTTCTTCCCTGTGCATAGTTAAATTATTTGAAAGTGCACAAAAAATTAAGTCTGGTCACAAGCGTTGATAGTTTACACAGAAGCAGACATTAATCACAATCACCAAAAGTTTAAAATGAATATAAAAAAAATATACTTAATTTTTTTTTTTTTTTACTGTTGTGACAAATGCACTTATTATACATCAATCGTGGTCTAAAACATGTTCAATTACTGGGTGGTACCATGTAACTGTTGCTGCTGAAGTTTCCTGGGAAACATGGGTGGCTCAACTAACAATACCTTCCCAAATTCATAATTGTAACACTTACATAAAAATTATTAAGATAGTTTACGTTGATTAACGCTTAATTCACTGTAATCATCCCAAACATTTTACTCAGATGGGTACCTCCAAGTCGAATGCCGCTTTTCTCATCTCGGTGAATCACATTTCAAACACGATCTGTCATGTCGTCTTCAGCTGGTTTTCGGACCGTGAGTGTGTCAACCGACTGTTTCTGTACAACATGGCGCTGACGTTCTGCGGCATCGGGACGTCTCTCAGCATCTTCTGTCTCAACTACGAGATGCTCGTTGTCTACGCAGCCCTCTTTGGTCTCTTTATTGGTGAGTTAGTTAATGTTGAAAATTGAATCAAATGCTGTCTGCATCGTTTAATCTTGTAAGTTGTTCTTGTAATCATGAAGGATTTAAAGAAGTTTAGAAGTCTAGACATTTGATTTGTTTCTGACTGTCTTATCATATATATTGGGTGCAGTGGTTAGAACATTGGACTGTCAAACAATTTCATTCACTCCACATTGCTTTAGTTCACTCAGCTGTATAAATATAAATGACTTCCTGGCTATAGACAGTGGTGGATATGTGAACGAATAGTCTTTGCACAGTAATTACAGCGAGGCTGAATGCTTCCCAGAGAAGTTGAGTTGGTGTTGGAATGAACAGGTCTACCAGGGGGTGAAGTATAAAGCCCTTTGATTGGTCATACAGACTAGATACTGTGCTAGATAAGAACTTACCTTTGTACACACATACATAGCATACATAACATGTATCACATACCATACCAATTCACCAAGAAATGTGTTACAGCTAAACATCACCAATAGTACAATTCACCTCAAATCTAATACACCTGTATCTAAGTGCTGCCCCTTGTGACATATTGCAGGCGTGTGTGTGTGTCGCTGACTTCGGTTGTTCTGGTGGGTCTGCTGGGCACTGAGCAACTCACCATCTTGTTCAGACTGCTGCTTCTCTGCCAGGATGTGGCGACCATTGTCCAGTCCGTGGGGCGCAGGAACATAGTGATTGGAACATCAAACTCTCATCTTGATGCTTGTTCAGTGTCTGTTAAAGCTGCAGTGCGTGAAATTGGCTGAAGTTAGTGTAGATGTGTTTGGACGTAGATCTCTGAACAGTAGAGTTTTATTTACCTTGATTTGGCTATATTGGGTGTTAATCTAAAAAGGCTTCTTAAAATAGCTACATGTGAAATAAACCTTGTCTGCGCAGGGAAAGCAGACACCAGGTGGCAGCACTGCACAAGGCATGTGTCTGACAAGTTTTGTTGAAACCTGGGATGGAGCTACATTTGTCTTGTTTGTTGTATTAGAGGTATTGTTGCGTTATTTGTGTCCCAGAAATTATTGCTAGTAAGTATTAATTTATATTATTAATCATTCATCATAACACAATTCATCTGTGTGCTGAACAACATTAAAATTGCATGCCCCAGTAATATTGAAGTGTGGCTGAAAGTATTACCACTGGAGATACATGGTACATACTGTTGATGTGTTGTATGCCTGTCACAAGTTTACTATGCCAAAAGATGACATCAGTGTGACATCACTATGAACATTTGATATGTTTGGGGACCATGTCAAAGAGAGGTGGGTCTAATACAGAGGTCACACCATAATTGTCAAGGGCCACATACTAAATTTTTTAAATGTCTGTTGCTGGCGAAATATGATCACCAATGCATCATGGAGCGCCATGTGATGAGGTGTTAAGGAACTACTAATGTTTTAAATTATGTAATCGTTCACTGTATGGTGCAGTAATACCGATTTTAAACATATTCCAGTGGTTTATTAGTGTTTGTTCTATACATACGCTGCGTTAACTGTTATGAACATTGTTACATTGAAATGTTTTGCAGTCTGGAAAATTATAAACATTTTAAAGTGTTAATTGAAGGAGAGAGTCTGATAATTAGTACACTTTGTATACAGATATAAATGTCAACAATTGTGACACCTTTCCATGTCAATGTTTCTGCTCGACGGAGCTTTTGTAATCTCAGTCACTTCTTCAGCATCAGACTAATCTGTTCATTGGTGTCATGTGACCATGTTGGTGGTAGCCACATGACTATTGCTGTCTGTGAAAACTTGTTTTATGCTGCACATAAAACCAGGATTTGTTTCTAATGTTTTTCAGTGTTCATACAGACATTCTTGCCTGAACTTGTTCACTTTGTCATTTGTATGTTGATTTTGTTGAAGTATTTTTGTTTTGTTACCGAGTGCTGGAAGATGATAGTTCAGTATGTTGTAAGGCAACGCTAGTAGACATTTGCTCCAGTAGAGGGCGCCACTGGTGTATTCGAGGAGTGGCATGTGCAGTTTCACTGATTTTTTCCATGCTAAAAGCGTGTTGAGGTGGGAGTTCCCCGAGTCAAATAATACTGTGGAAAATATATAATTGGTCATTTCACCTGGAGCGAGGGATATGGTAGGCTGTGAGATAAGGTCGCCTAGTGATGATGTTCATGGGTACAAGGTACTGACTGACTTGCTGGTATACACACGAGGCCATTGACTCTTGTGTACAGAGTTTGAGGAAAGGGGCTCCACCTTACTGATTATAGCATATCTGTCACACAGAAGGTGAATACATAACGTATATCTGGGTAAATATCTAAAACAAACACACCATTGTAAATAAACATACATTTTATTTTTTTAAACAACCATGTATCAAAAGGTATGATCCTATGAATGCAATAATATATTTACAACTATCATGCTGGATACAATAATCTACTTACAGTACACTGTCACTCTACACGTCATGAAATAATGATCTACCTGTAAGTGAACCAGAATCATGGTACACTATAGATGAACTAAATGAGTAGTTGTTTTCTAAATCACAGTGAACAAAGACAGGTTACCACATATTTACATAATGTAACGCAGATACTTAGTTATTTTTCTCCCTAGCAAAATGCTCAAAGTTTTGTGTGGCTACTTCGTAACTAGCTGTTTTTTGTGAAAACTACTAAACCTATTCTTTCTCCATCACTGCGAGACACAGAATCCCCCCAGGGTTGACACGGCCATCTCCAAAGTGAAATCACCATCACTGCAAACAAAATATCTACACATCTTGAGTAATTAAAATTATTCTATGAAGTTCAATTCATTTCATAAAAAAGTTATTAACACAGCATGTTTTAATAGATGTATTTAGGCATGGGGAGCATTAAAAAAAATTGGAGGTCAAAGTGTACAAATATAAAGACCAACAAGAAATAGCAAAAGGAATGTTATAAATGTGCTTCTCTATTGCTCAGAAACATGGAAAAACGACCAAACAAATAGAACTGAAACTAGCAAGTTTCCAGACGAGATGCTTGCAGACTTCTAAACATCAGATGGAATGAATTGATCACTAACGAGGAAGTATTTAAAGAGCAAATGCTGAGCCAATCAAGTCAACACTATTGAAGAGAAGATGGAGATATTTGGGTCATATCCTTTGAATGCCGCCAACAAGAACACCAAAACAGGCATGGTACTAGAGACCATCTGGAAAGAGGAAATGAATGGCTGAAGATAGAGATGGGTGGCGTCTCTGTCTTGTGTGCCTCATGGCACAGGAAGAGAGTAAGAAAGATGCATTTATTATACAAAATAAATAATTGTTAATTTTGAGATAGTCCCCCATTTAAAGGTCTCTTTCGTTTTGATAGTTGCCCTGGTCATCAGTTGTTACAAAATAAATTCCATGAAACTCGATTCATTTCATACATTATTATTGAAATTTATTTATTTTAATAGTTATATTATACTAAACACAAATTCACATTAATTTTGAGCCAGTCCCCTATTTAAAGGTTTCCTTTGTTTTGAGAGCTGCCCTGGCCATCAGCCATTATAATGTAACTGAACTGAAGTAAACAGACACCTCTGACGTCATTGCTACAATGTAACACATCAATGAACGTGATACGTTGTTGGGGCAGACACTGTTACCCTGTTGTGTTTACACCAGGATGACAGACGGTAGATGGTGTGACAGTGTCAACATCAGTGACGTGACAATCAACTAACTTACCCAGTAAAACCTCTCTTCACCGAACTCTTCCCTCAGTTGACGGCGACACATATCTGACAGGGGACAGTTCCACACACTGGAAGACACAGGACAGATATGGGTTAAGCCTACTGTTACGTTTCCCATTGGCGACCATGGTAACGTCTTGCATGATTATAAGAAAACGGGACTATCAAAACTTCTGAAACATCTTACCTGGCGTTGTCATCATCATCTCATTGACATGCTGATCAAGTTTAGTCAGTCTCACACTTCTAAACTCATTTAAAATGTCTGAACGTGCCACACCAGTTAATTGTTACCATTTCTGCACATGCCTTGTGGCGAAAACACCTATTGAAATCATCTAAAAATCCACAGTTACACCGTTAACATGTTCTACCAGTAAACTGGCCAACATTTTTGAAAATTACACATGTAAAATTACTGTGCCCAACATTCGTGTGTAACACACCAGGAAGTGTAACTGAGGTACGATCCCATATACAAGACACATACCACTGTCGTCACTCGGCTCTCTATGTGGGTCTGCGTGACACAAAACTAAAACATCTGTAAGAATCAATGTCAACTTATAATATCTCTAACTTTGGGCACTGTGTCAAGAGGTCTCTGGACATGTCACTACTGGCATCTGTCAAAGGGTTGTCACGGCAACCGTGTAAACAACAGACAGAAAGTAAACAAACGTTGGGTGATAAATTCTCACCCTCGGGGATCACGTGTTAGGGTGTCGTAAAAAGTAGTGCTTATTTTGATTAATAAAATTGGTACAAATGCAGATAATAAACATCAACAATTATTGAAAGGGTAGTTAACTCCAGACGTATGACAGACATGGCAACTATTTGTGGGGTGAATATACAAAATTTAATGCCAGGGGGGTGAGACCACAGTCCATCAACCTGTAACAACAATGACATTTGTTTAATCATCATTATAGACCTAAATTTCATCAACAAAATATAATCTATTTTCTGACAAAGTCACTTTTCTCAATCATTGTCGATTGTTCAGTTTAAATGTACAATGAAATTTTTTAATATGTAATAAATAAATAATTTTTTTTTAAATGTAAACAGTTTGTTTACACTAGACGACAATCCAGTAAACTGAAACAGCTAAACACAAGAAGTAATTAAATATATAAAGTGACATATGTGACGTTGTGACAACAATTGTAATAGTCGTCAGTTGAAACAGGTGTAAATAAAGTGTTAATTGACTAAATAATACTTACTCTAAATTACGTAGTCTTGTCACTGTACCAAGAGCGTCACCAAGCTCTCATCCGTCTTTAGTAATCCTTGGTTCCGGTTCAGACTACAAAGTAGATTATAATCCTGGATTAAAACAACACAAACAGACGACGGTGTCACTCACTGTGAACTCATTAAACCATATCAAATGTGTCATATACATAACTGGTAGATTAATGACATCTCAGTGAAATTACTACCACACGTCTGCCAAGACAATACAGACTCAACTGTGTCCGTGGATTAATAGTCACATTTTACTTTGTCAGTGTCAGTAATTATGTAACGACCTGGACAGTCAAACTTCTAGAAATGTCTGACCTACTTTCTGTATTTAATGTCACAAAGATATCACAAAAACTGACTGTTGACATAATGTATTGGAAAGGGCATTTGCCCTGGCAAGGTTTAACCCAACAACAATACAACACTAACAATGTACCACAAACTTTCAGGTTGAGTGACTGACTTTCAAAGATCAGGGTCAGATCACTTTGCTCACAAAAAAGTTTTAAATGTTACATTATTGTAAATTTTATTGGGAAAATAAAAAATAATAATTTCATGTAGGCAGTACCTGAAATGAGGGATACAATTGTTTGTTATGTATTTTTGAAGCACTTTTCATTAATCTTTGTTATTACAAATTTTTATTTACATAACATTTATTGATAATTAATTATTGAAAAGGTGTTAATTTATTTCTATTTGTAATACATATTTGTACGTATATGTCTTGTTTACCTGAGAGAACTTATACAGTGACAGTCATGGTAACTATTTGACATTTACAGGGTGAATATACAAATGTGTTCTTACTTGAGCTCCTCTAGTTGATGACCCCCCGGCCCGCGAGTGAGTCCAGCCAAAATGGCGGTTAATGCTTTGTGGGAGAGATCACACTTGTCCAACCTGTAACAACAATCACACGTGTTTACATTTCATCAACAAAATATAATTTCTCAATCACTGAAATAAAGTGTACAATACAACAATTTTAATAAGTAATTAAAAATATATAATATTATATAGGTCAAATGTAAACTTTTGTTTTATATACATTACTCGACAGTGCAATATTCAAATCAACTGAATGCAACAGTTAAACATAAGAATGAATTCAAAATATAAATTAATATACTTGTGTTGACAACAATTATTATAGTTGTCGGTTGAAACAGGTTTAAATAAAGTTCTACTTGACTAACTAATTCTTACTCTAGTTCATGGAGATGTGTCATTACTGCTAGAGCATGACTCAACGCTTCAGCTGCCTCGACCGGCTTTAGTAATCCTTCGTTGTCGCTCAGACTACTAAAGTACATTATATTCCTGGATTAAAACAACACAAACAGACCACGGTGTTACTCACTGTTCACTGATTAAATCACATCAAATGTAATTGACAGACTTTCTGTGTTGATTGTCAGAAGTATTCTTACTCAATAACAAATTTACGCCAAAAATATCAACAAATAAAGCAACCCTGTTGGTCATCAGCTTTGACAATGTTACATAAATAAACATAATTTAGGCTATTCTACATAAATTATGAGTTTTGTAGAAATACAGGAAATAAGCATTTACTGACAGGGTAATTAAGATCGAGAAAACTTACACAGTAACAGTCATGGTAACTATTTCACATAAAAAGTTGTTCTTACTTGATACCCTCTAGTGATTGCCCCCCATGAGATGAGCGAGTCTGGTCAAGATAGCAGTCAGCGACTGGGGGGAGAGATCAGAGTCCGCCAACCTGTAACAACAATAACACGTGTTTAATCATCATGATACACCTACATTTCATCAGAAAAATATAATATATCCTTTGACAAAGTCACTTCTCTCAATCATTGTGAAATATTAAGTGCACAATGCAACAATTTTAATACATAATAAAAAATATATAGGTCAAATGTAAACTTTTGTTTTAAATACATTGTGAAAAAGTGAAATATTCCAATAAACAAAATGCAATAGTTAAAAATGCTTCCTCAACTGATTTAGCATATCGCAAATTAGGTTCATTACTGTCCAAATATGTAGTGTGTGAATAGTTTATGTAACATCCGAAGTCGATTTAATAATGAAAACAATTTTTTTTTATCGGAAGAATTGAGTTTAGCTGTCTGATCTGGTAAGGATCAAAATAGTGAATATCCAAAATGGTAAGCCGTGTGTGGGTCAATGCTGACCATGGGCGTGACTTCAACCCTCTAGCCGAGCACATGACAAAGTTATAAAATTCCACCAAGGAAGAAAATCGTGATTTTTCAGCATTTTGATTTACAATTCAGTTAATGCTTGAACAAGCATTAACTAACTAATTTAATAGTTTGTCTGATGATTTCACAAAAACTACATACAAAACTACATACAAACGAGCTAGCATGTTGGAGTGTATACAAGGTAGGTTTTTTTCGCCAAAAATTCATTTGAAATGAGACTAGCCAAAAAATTTATTAAGCACCTTTAAATGCAAGAATGAATTAAAATTGAAATTGATATATGTGATGTCTTGAAGAAAATTATTATAGTTGTTGGCCGAAAAAGGTGTAAATAAAAAACTAATTCTTACTGTAGTCGATGCAGATCTGGCTTCAGCCACCTCGACCGTCGCTAACAATCCAGCGCTGTCGTTCAGACTACAAAGTAGATTATATTCCTGGATTAAGGATAACCATAAAAGTTAAACCATATCATATATATGTAACTGACACACTTTCTATGTTGATTGTCAGATCACCAACTCAGAACTTTTGAAAAGGTAATACATAATTAAAAATAAATATCAAAGCAGACACTTGACACAATGTATCTTTCCAATATGCACTGTGTAGTTGGGTTACATTAGATTCACTTCAAAAAACCCAGTTTCTGCTTCAGTCATGCACAAAACACATTTAAAATTAATCACTCTTAAATTTAGTTGAGGCATCCAACAAAGAGTAAATAATAATAGTCAGTCCAAGCCAGGCTAGCATGTTTCCTCTCAGTCCTAATTCAGCATCTGCGATGTCTTTGTTGGCCCATGATTTGGTTAAACTTATTATATGAGGGTCAGTATCTTCTACCACGTTTAAAGAGAAATGGAAATGGAAAGCAGAAGAGGGTGGCAGAAGAAGAGGAAGACCAAAGCTGTGATGGAAAGACTGTGTCAAACAAGATCTTGAAAGGGCAGGTATGAACAGCCAAGAGTGGAAGACCATCGCAGAAGACAGAGGGAGATGGAGAGCATTAACAATGAAAGTGGAGGAAGCTACCAAGTGACTTGGACCCCACCCCGCAAGGGAGCAAGGGGAAGGAGAAGAAACTATGTATATTTTGAAACACTTTGCATTAATCTTTGTTCTTATTCATTGTTATTTATATAATATTTATTAATAATTAATTGTTTTCATGTTTACAAATAACAACAGTGCATATTTAGCAAGAACTATAATATTCTGCATGGAACAAAGACTGCTAGCACCTAGAATCTCTTATCACATAATACATTAATTACGAGAGTCCAGTGCACAAATGGTGACAACATGCAATAAAATAAATGACTGTAAAAATTATTGTACAGCTGTATTAATAAAACAGAATAAATTAACCATTAATTAATGTCTTGGTTGTAGATTAGTAGAATATCTTTTTATTACGTGTTGGCCCAGATGGCGCTACGTACTCTCAAACGGTTTAAGTACCGAAGTATTCGCTGCCTGCACGCGTGGTTTCTGCGATTGTTGGAAGTTAACGTTTTACGTAGCAAACATTTGATTTACCATAGAAACCACTAAGAACCCTTGATATACAGGGTTTTCGAAAAAATAAAGGCATTACATTTCATTCATGGGATTGTAGATTAATCTCTGAAAGCTTGGTGCCTGAGGTGCAAGCCGTCTCGGAGGAAATGTTAACACAACCACTTACAAGCATATGCTAGCTCGATTATAGTTAGATGTATAAAAATGAATTATGTAGGTGCTGGGGTTTGATTTTTTTTCACAAAACATTTTTTAGTCATTCGATAATAATAACTATTGAATTAAAGCCAACTTTGCTAACATTTCATTTCTACTCAATCAATAAAATATCGATTTATTACAGAAATGTTTCTTCAGATTTCCTTTGAAATTGTATCTTGTGTGTTTTCGCAGCTCGATATCCCGTTGACTCCCGATGTATTTGTGTTGATAATGAAATGGGGACACGCTCATGCAGACCTTTCTCTGTTTGTATAAATACACTAACTACTTGTTAGGTTGGTAATGGGCAATCCAATTTTATTCATATCCAACGAGGATTGCCTGGTACGTTACTGATTAAGCTGGTATGTATGACCAATTAGTAAACAATACAAGATAAGATTTAACATTAGTGATATTTTCTACTGTAGCTAGCAAACTGTCAAAGACGGTCTTCACCAAATACCCTCGGTGCTCTTATACAAACCGACAGTATACAAAAGGGAAAAAAAATTTATATCAACAATAACCACAACCAGAAGGCCTAGATGCATGAACTATTCTCACAAGTCCGAAGCATAAATTAGTGCTTGCAACAGATGCCTTCCCACTCTGTTATAAACCATATTTTAACTGAACATGTAATTGGCTACAAGGTTTCTGACTACATAATATGTCACAATGTTGAGAATGTTTAAGGTACAATTCAGAATGTTTCCTATCTGACATTCATGGTTTGAAAAAGCCTTCATCTTCAAATTACACTCCAAAAATGTATCACAAATTTTTTTTAAATATATTAATTACAAATTGTTTAATTCAAAGCATTAGTACATTATCTTTTGATACTAAACATTCAAACTTTATATTTTCACCCCATGAATGTTTTTTGGTTCTTTTCCTCTGATAGACCAAGTCTTCAGTCTTCAAGTATATACTGCTAAAAAGTAATAATTTACTATCCTGCAGTTTGTAACGTCATCTCGCAAGGTGGGGTGATCTAAAACGTTTGTACGCACAATAAAATTGTGCAGTTCAGGGTAAAAATGGATTTCTACAATGACTTAATAACTTTGAGGGTGCCTTTCTGAAATGTTTCTGCCGTTGGTGCAGTGACTGCTTCCTGGGTGAGCGAATTCCACATCGGGATAGAGCAAACATAGAACGAGTGCTGGTGACAATGATGGTAGACAAAACGATGCAAACTTGGCCATAAAGCTAATTCCACATTGGGATAGGGCAAACAGAACGAGTGCTGGTACACTAAAGTGTTGGTTGGACGAGTACCTCGTATGTGGTGTGACCAGGCGCAAGTAGCATACTCAAACGTCAGTTGGACGAGTACTTTGTATGTGGGGTGACCAGCCGCAAGTAGCACATTTTAGTGTTGGTTGGACGAGTACCTTGTATGTGGGGTGACCAGGTGCAAGTAGCACATTTTAGTGTTGGTTGGACGAGTACCTCGTATGTGGGGTGACCAGGTGCAAGTAGCATACTCAAGCGTTGGTTGGACGAGTACCTAGCACACTCAAGCAAGCATTGGTCGGATAAGTACCTTGTACGTGGGGTGACCAGATGCAAGTAGCATACTCAAGTGTTGGTTGGACGAGTACCTAGCACACTCAAGCAAGCATTGGTTGGATAAGTACCTTGTATGTGGGGTGACCACGTGCAAGTAGCATACGCAAGTGTTGGTTGGACGAGTACCTTTTATGTGGTTTTCCTCAGGATACCTTCCCAGTGGGGCCACTCCATACTTTGCTGGTATATCATCATTGATAATTTTTTGTAACTAACCCCCCCCCACCCCCATAAACATGTTTTAAACTTATGTCATCAAACATGTGTAAAATCATGGGTAGATCCAAACTGTAAAAAGGGGAGTCCAGTTTCTTAACAGGACACCAGGTGGCAGCACTTACAGTAATTGAAAATCCACAGGGGAAAGCAATTTATACATGGAAAAGCAGTTCTAAATTAACAAAATTGTCATTACGTACACTGTAGCGATTTATAAAAATACAGGATGAAATATATCTAAGTTTAATAACATTAATGTTATCATTTATCTATTTTGTCCATATTTATTTGATCATGTATCCCAAGTGAACAATTTCAAGGCATGGACCATCAAGCTAGTGCTGTGCAGGTAATAAAGTTAAAACCTGATAGACTTCAGCTTAATCTAACGGTTAACAAACACAACAATTGAGTAAACATTTATAAAAATATGGATGGAGCCAAATTCAGTAATGATTTTATATTATATACGAAGGAACCCAAAAAAACAACTATCAGTGCTTAGCTTCTATCAAAATTACTGTGCAGATAAACATATTTTATATTTAGTAAAGAATTAACATTAATTTTTATTAAACATGTATCATTTGCTAAATGTGTTATGATTACGGAATGGTTTTTATGTGCTAGTAATAATATATGCCTGGCTAGAAGAAGTGTTGTGGTCATTGGTCAAGCAATACAATGTTGCACCACTGCCATCTACGTTGGAAAATGACAACATTATTATTATTTATTGGCAAAATGTTATTGTTTTAAAATATCATTCTGAAAACCTTAATTTGGGAAATAAAAAACCACCATGGACAACGGCATAACGATAATGACAAACTATTCAGTCAGCACTGAAAGTTAGTTAAGTGAAATACACTGAAAATACTCATTAGTCCACTGCCTCATTCTTATGGTGGCTCAAAGGACTGTCAGGAAACCAGTGGTGGTGCACAATAGCCAGCTGTATTAAAATGTTGAATTGTATCATAATGAATTTGTTCACAAACATGTTTACATGTTCACGTACATGCTTACATGTTCGTGTTACGGTGTACACGTTTACATGTTCACATACATGTTTTCATGTTCATGTACATATTTACTACCATGGATGACACCATAAGAACAATGACAAACCATTCAGTCAGCACTGAAAGTTAGTTAAGTGAAATACACTGAAAATACTCATTAGTCCACTGCCTCATTCTTATGGTGGCTCAAAGGACTGTCAGGAAACCAGTGGTGGTGCACAATAGCCAGCTGTATTAAAATGTTGAATTGTATCATAATGAATTTGTTCACAAACATGTTTACATGTTCACGTACATGCTTACATGTTCGTGTTACGGTGTACACGTTTACATGTTCACATACATGTTTTCATGTTCATGTACATATTTACTACCATGGACGACACCATAAGAACAATGACAAACCATTCAGTCAGCACTGAAAGTTAGTTAAGTGAAATACACTGAAAATACTCATTAGTCCACTGCCTCATTCTTATGGTGGCTCAAAGGACTGTCAGGAAACCAGTGGTGGTGCACAATAGCCAGCTGTATTAAAATGTTGAATTGTATCATAATGAATTTGTTCACAAACATGTTTACATGTTCACGTACATGCTTACATGTTCGTGTTACGGTGTACACGTTTACATGTTCACATACATGTTTTCATGTTCATGTACATATTTACTACCATGGATGACACCATAAGAACAATGACAAACCATTCAGTCAGCACTGAAAGTTAGTTAAGTGAAATACACTGAAAATACTCATTAGTCCACTGCCTCATTCTTATGGTGGCTCAAAGGACTGTCAGGAAACCAGTGGTGGTGCACAATAGCCAGCTGTATTAAAATGTTGAATTGTATCATAATGAATTTGTTCACAAACATGTTTACATGTTCACGTACATGCTTACATGTTCGTGTTACGGTGTACACGTTTACATGTTCACATACATGTTTTCATGTTCATGTACATATTTACTACCATGGACGACACCATAAGAACAATGACAAACCATTCAGTCAGCACTGAAAGTTAGTTAAGTGAAATACACTGAAAATACTCATTAGTCCACTGCCTCATTCTTATGGTGGCTCAAAGGACTGTCAGGAAACCAGTGGTGGTGCACAATAGCCAGCTGTATTAAAATGTTGAATTGTATCATAATGAATTTGTTCACAAACATGTTTACATGTTCACGTACATGCTTACATGTTCGTGTTACGGTGTACACGTTTACATGTTCACATACATGTTTTCATGTTCATGTACATATTTACTACCATGGATGACACCATAAGAACAATGACAAACCATTCAGTCAGCACTGAAAGTTAGTTAAGTGAAATACACTGAAAATACTCATTAGTCCACTGCCTCAGTCTCAAAGGACTTTTAGGAAAGCAGTGGTGCACAATTGCCAGCTATGATAAAATGTAGTGAGAGGATTCATGGAAATCTAACAGTCTAACGCTTCGGGAAAAAAATCTAGGATCCTCAGAAGCACGTGATCCCGCTAAATTCATGACTGTCGTTCTAAAGGATGAAAACTCAAGCCACAAGCAGCTTCAGTTGGGAGCAAGTAATTTAAGCCCGGGCGGTAAACCGCACCGTGAACGATTGATTAGCGCTATAGCAAGTGATTTTAGCCCAGGCGGTAAACCGCACCATGAATGATTGATTAGCACTATAGCAATAAGAGCGATTGCTCTCCTAAAATTATACCCTGCATAATTTGCCACGATTATCGGAGAATATAGTCTGGCACAAATGTTTAAATTTAATAATAGTATAATGCCAAATAAGGTGCTTATAGGGTGGCATTTTTCATAAAATAAATACACGTATAGGGATGCTTATTCGGCACTCAAAAGTAGGGTGGACTGGAAGAACAAAAATAATAACTTACCTTAACTCCTTAAGCAACTTGTGTCGCACCAGACCATCACACAGTTGCATCATCATATGGCTGTCTTAACCCTCCTAACCTGGAAGAGAAACAGTATCACAATTACTGATTAGTTTCCCATTAGTTAGCTGTATTCTAATATGCCTGACCCAACAATTTGGCATCCATCAACATTCACTCAGGAATTTTGTCAGGAGCTACTAACCTATGTCTGATGTCAAGTCTTAGTTAAATGTCTAACATTAACATTCAATGTACATTAATGTGAAAGTTACTTTGAAAGAACCTGTGACATGTTGAAATATATCATAATGAATTTGTTCACATACATGTTTACATGTTGACGTACATGTTTACATGTTCAAATACATGCTTACATGTTGACGTATATGTTTACATGTTGATGTACATGTTTACATGTTCACGTACATGTTTACATGTTCACGTACATGTTTACATGACTGGTAGGAGGCAGTGAGTATTCACATCCATAAAACCACTGAATTAGTGTACTGTACTGCACTATATATAGGCCATAGTTTTAAA
Organism: Lamellibrachia columna; assembly: GCA_963662155.1. Taxonomy (NCBI): domain Eukaryota; kingdom Metazoa; phylum Annelida; class Polychaeta; order Sabellida; family Siboglinidae; genus Lamellibrachia; species Lamellibrachia columna. The sequence continues at coordinate 8,639,449 of OY759274.1, forward strand.
GTTGATATCGCCCATAACATTGGGGTAATTTGAAATGTAAACATTGTATGACTTACTTGAGACTGGTGATCGCGCACGTCTGCTGCTGCAATAACGACGCCAGCGCCATCCCCTCTGTAGGGTGTAATCGCCTAGACGCTATTGTTTCTGGGACGATCTCAACTAGATCTTCACACTGTGCTTCGTGGATCAGAGTTATTAGTTGCAACGGTTCAGTCTTGTGCTCAAGTTCCTCAATGAAAGTCCGTGGGTTCAGTTGCACATTATCGGCTGACCCAAAGGACCTGTTGAAATTGGCATTGCTTGGGTCGCATAATAAACCAACTACAAAGGTGAGTAAAACATCGTGTTCATGCACTGATGTTTCACTATCACTCAGACATGAAATGTCACGAGGGTGTCCAATTAGCAAACTAACCGCCGTCAAAAACTCCTGAAAAGTCAAATGCGTGAAAGACCAACATTGTCGTCTTAGGCCTCACGTAACTGCATCCGTTGTCTGTGATTCTTCTAAAAAAAACACTTTGTCTGTTGTCAATGCTGATTTCTTCTGTCTTTTTCATTCAGGATTAGGCATAGTGGATATGATAGTGTGCAACATTTAGTCACCTTGACCTGTTTCTTCAAAGAAACTCCAACTTTGTTGAAGATCGCTTCAGCATCCATTTGTTTTGATTCATTCTTAAAAGACTGATGCAGTTTCCTGATGAGATGCAATGTAGCAAACACGTATAGCTGTGTTATGGTTGATACTGCAGCCACGTCCCCAGTTAACTTGCATGAATGCATGTCTCGAAGGCACATGCACACAAAGTTACACTGAATAGGAATGTAACACATGGTGGCGATGTTCACATTTGTGTCAAGAAATCTCCTGATGAACAGCTGCAATTTTGAGTCACCGCCACTGAATTTGTCAACATGTTTTCTTTTGAGAAGCCATAGATTTCCATAACACGATGACACACTTCTGCAGGAAGCTGGTCAGTTGGTCTGGAGGTAACAAGTACCTTTGCTCCAGGCAGCATGATGCCGCTGATGATACCTGAGATTAACACATTCAAATCAACCTCCTCATTCCTCACTCCTCCACACTTATATTCTGGAAATTCGTCTAGGCCTTCGATGGCCACCATGATGCCTTCAGGGTGTTTGCAGATTTCGTTAATGGTGACAGTCTTTTCTTCTTCAGACAATGTCAGTTCTCCCAGCAACAGATCTGCTAGTGTCCACTTCCTATCTTGCGGCAACTCCCTCAATGTGACAACAAATAAATACTTGATGTCATTCCAGAGCTTCTTTTCAGCCCACTGCTTTGACATTTGTTTAACGAATGTCATTTTTCCAACACCCACTTTCCCTCGAATCAGGACATTCTGAGGGGCAACTTTGTCTTTCAACATATCAAAAAGTTGTGGAATTTGTATAACTTCACTTGACTGCTTGCATCGCTGCATTTCTTCCATATCACTATAGGGAAGTGTTTCCGGGAGTTTTCTCGTCTCGAACTTCTGCAGTCGTAGGTCAACAAACATGTCATCTAGAGGGGCACGGGTGGGTGCATCTAGTGAATACTGAACAGGGAGATATGAATTGCAGTACTTCTGTCGTATCTGTTTAGTTATTGTATCTGTAAAAAAAATACATTAATGAATAGTTTATTATATTATGAATACAAAATATAAAAAATTCATAATTTAACAATGTTGCCATTTTTCACTCCGTCTATTCTATTCTCTTCTTGTATTGCCAAAAAATGTGTTATGTTAAGCCAATGTGTTATGTTAAGCCAATGTGTTATGTTGCATTATTTATGTGCCACTGACTTAAATTAATACTTAATGTGGAACAACTGAACAGTTCTCCATTAACTCCCAACTATTATAATACAATAAAACAAATGAATAAATAGTGAAATAATCTAAACAACGACAACTGTGTGCAAGGGTACACTTATCTTGCATATAATCCTGTTTACTTGGACTCTAACTTATAAAAAAATAACAATTCAAAAACTTTAGATATAGATTGGAAGATGCATACTGCCAATATGTGGATTTGCAAATAGAAATGTAAATGACATGTTAAAAAGGGAAATATTATCATAATTTATCTACCCAAACACAAGCATTTTAAGTGCAGAAAAAAATTAGGGGGGTCACTACAATACGTCATTACTTTTCCGAACACATACCAATATATTATGATGGGCTGAATGTTTGGCGAAACCTTATTTTGAACAATGAACCCTGTAAACAACAAAGTGGCAACAAGCATTATAATAGAGTCGTTGTGTCAATAATAACATGTATTGTTTCTTACTAACACAGGGAAACTCGTAGGTCCAACATGAGTCATTCTGTCAATAACAACATGTATTGTTTCTTACTGACACAGGGAAACATACAGATCCGATATGATTCATTGTGTCAATAACAACATGTATTGTTTCTTACTGACACAGGGAAACAAACAGGTCCAACAAGAGTTATTGTGTCAATAACAACATGTCTTGCTTCTTACTAACACATGGAAACATATAAGTCTAACATGAGTCATTGTGTCAATAACAACATGTATTGTTCCTTACTGACACAGGGAAACATATAGGTCCTACATGAGTCATTGTGTCAATAACAACATGAACTGTTTCTTACTGACACAGGGAAATACATAGGTCCAACATGAGTCATTGTGTCAATAACAACATTTACTGTTTCTTACTGACACAGGGAAACAAACAGGTCCAACAAGAGTTATTGTGTCAATAACAACATGTCTTGCTTCTTACTAACACATGGAAACATATAAGTCTAACATGAGTCATTGTGTCATTAACAACATGTATTGTTCCTTACTGACACAGGGAAACATATAGGTCCTACATGAGTCATTGTGTCAATAACAACATGAACTGTTTCTTACTGACACAGGGAAATACATAGGTCCAACATGAGTCATTGTGTCAATAACAACATTTACTGTTTCTTACTGACACAGGGAAACATACAGATCCAATATGATTCATTGTGTCAATAACAACATGTACTGTTTCTTACTGACACAGGGAAACACATAGGTCCAACATGAGTCATTGTGTCAATAACAACATGTAATGTTTCTTACTGACACAGGGAAACACATAGGTCCAACATGAGTCATTGTGTCAATAACAACATGTACTGTTTCTTACTGACACAGGGAAACACATAGGTCCAACATGAGTCATTGTGTCAATAACAACATGAACTGTTTCTTACTGACACAGGGAAATACATAGGTCCAACATGAGTCATTGTGTCAATAACAACATTTACTGTTTCTTACTGACACAGGGAAACATACCTTCCTTGTGGACTGTTACCTTGTCGTGGTATGGAGGCTTGTGTACCCCTATGACCCTCTGAGCTATACCGGTGGGAGGCAACTCCTGGCAGGTCCAACCATACCGGGCAGGTCTGGGGCGAGTGGTCAGACAAAGCACAGTCCAGTCACATCTCTTGATCATGGAGCCAGGGAGGAAAATGGTCTACGACCACTGCGGAAAACTTGTGGGCACAGCGGCTTGGGCTAATCACCCACTCAGTTGTTACTGAAATCGATTACAGAAACCGAAACCATGAATACTCAACCACACCTCGATCTGAGCAAAGCAGGCTGTCCTGAAAGGGTGCGTATGAATCCCTTGGGTGAAAGCGGACAGGAAGCCCAAGGGAGGAAGAGTCTGCTACAGCTCAAGTCAAAAATTAGAATTGGATGCTGGAATGTGAGGACACTGTACCAAGCAGGAAAACTGGCACAGCTCGCCAAAGAAATGAGAAGATACAAGCTGAGCATCATTGGAGTCTGTGAAAGCAGATGGAACAACTTTGGGAAGGTTACAACTAGCTCTGGAGAAACTTACTTGTACTCTGGGAATGAGAAAGAAGATGCGCACACACATGGAGTAGGGCTGCTCCTCTCAAAGGATGCAGCAAAAAGTCTCATCGAATGGGAACCAGTCTCGGAGAGAATCATCACAGCCAGGTTTACATCAAAAGGTCGGAACATCACCATTATACATTGCTATGCACCAACCAACTCTGCTGAATTTGAAGAGAAAGAGACCTTCTACCATCATCTACAAACAGTCACTCAAAAACTACCGAAGAGGGATATCCAAGTTGTTATGGGGGATACGAATGCCAAGATTGGAAAGGATAATGACAATTGGAAAGGCACAATGGGGAAAGAAGGTCTGGGACAGATGAATGAGAACGGTCTCCTGTTTGCAGATTTCTGTACTCTCAATGAACTGATAATTGGAGGAACTCTCTTTCCACACAAGCCTACACACAAAGCCACATGGATATCCCCAGATATAAAGACGGAAAACCAAATTGACCACATAACAATCACCAAGAAATGGAGGAGAGTGCTTCTAGACGTCAGAGTGAAAAGAGGAGCTGACATTAATTCCGACCACCACCTCCTTGTGGGTGAATTTAGGATGAAGCTAGCAGCAAAGAAGAAGACGGATAACGAGGTACAAAGAAAGTTTGAGATAAGAAAACTTCAAAATACTAAAATACGACAGGAACTGGGAATCACACTACGGAACAGGTTCCAAGCATTGGAAGAGGGAAAAAACATTGATGAAAAGTGGGCAAGATGCAAGAATGCAATTACAGACACCTGTGAACAAGTCCTAGGCTGCTGGGAAGCTATTGAGGCAAGGAGGGAGACTAAAATGAAATTCAACAAGGAAGCAGATGACACAAGAAACAAAAAACTGCAGCAGGAATACCAGGAAAGAAACAAAACAGTTAAAAATAAGACAAAGAGGGACAACAAAACATATGTCGAAAAACTAGCAAACGAGGCTGAGATCGCAGCTAGGCAAAACAACTCCAGAGAGTTATACAAGATCACCAGACAGCTAGCAGGGAAGAACGGGTTGACTAATCACCCCATCAGGGACAAACAGGGAAACCTTCTCACTAAGGAATCTTTACAGTTACAACGCTGGAAAGAATATTTCCAAGATATCTTGAATAGGCCTCCACCAGACTCAATCCCAGACATTGAGGAAACAAATGAAGACCTTAACATTAATTGTGGTAGGATATCCAAAGAGGAGATCAAGAGAGCCATCAAAAAGCTGAAGCTAGGCAAAGCACCTGGAATTGACAATATACCATCTGATGTCTTAAAAGCTGATATTGGGGCCACCACAGACGTTTTATACAGTGTGCTAAATGAGATCTGGGATAAAGAGGAAATACCAACTGAATGGAAGACAGGTATGCTAGTTACAATACCCAAGAAAGGGAACCTCAGTGAATGTAAGAACTGGAGAGGGATCATGCTTCTATCAGTGCCTAGTAAAATGCTCTGCCGTATCATCGTAGATAGGATACAAGAAACAGTTGACAAGAAGCTAAGAAAGGAACAAGCTGGCTTTAGAAAGGATAAATCCTGCACAGATCACATTGCTACACCCAGGATTATTGTTGAACAATGCATTGAATGGCAGAGCTCCCTTTACATAAACTTTGTGGACTTCGAAAAAGCATTTGATAGTATAGGACAGTTCTATGGAAGCTCCTGAGGCATTATGGTTTACCTACAAAAATTTTTAACCCTAATAAAGAACATGTACGATGGTTTTACTGGTCATGTCATCTTTAATGGACAAGTTTCAGTAGGCTTCCAGATTGGAACTGGAGTACGACAGGGATGCTTGCTATCTCCACTGCTATTTCTGATAGCCATAGACTGGACAATGAAAAGATCCACAGAACACCATCGTACTGGGATCCAGTGGAACTTGTTCTCACAACTAGAAGACTTGGATTTTGCAGATGATCTAGCACTACTCTCAGAAACCCATAAACACATGCAACAAAAAACAGAAAGGCTTCAAGAAAAAAGCAGCCAACTGGGTCTTAAGATCAATGTGGGAAAGACAAAGGTGATGAAAGTCAACAGCAGATCCTCCGAACCCATCTCACTAGAAAGTGGTACTGTTGAGGAAGTACAGGACTTCATCTACCTCGGGAGCAACATCAGTACAAATGGTGGAGCTGACAAAGATGTGGAGCTACGCATCAATAAAGCTCGCCATGCCTTCAGAACTCTACGCCCTGTATGGCTCTCTTCCCAACTATCCATAAACACTAAGATCCACATTTTCCACACCAACGTTAAACCAGTTCTTCTGTATGGCTGTGAAATGTGGAAAACTACTCAGTCTCTCAACAACAAACTCCAAGTCTTCATCAACAGTCGCCTCCGATACATCTTTAAGGTATGGTGGCCTAACAAAATATCAAATAAAGAGCTCTGGAAGAAAACCAAACAGGAAGAAATAAGCACTACAATCAAGAGGAGAAAATGGAGCTGGATTGGCCACTCAGAAAAGATCCAACAAATACAACCAAACAAGCACTGGACTATAACCCACAAGGAAAGAGAAGACAAGGAAGGCCAAAAATCAACTGGAGACGCTCCACACTACAAGATCTTGAAAAAGTGGGGGTCACCTGGCAAGAGGCCAAAGCTATAGCCCAGAAGAGAGTGAGGTGGAGAAACATGGTTGACGCCCTATGCTCCTGAAGGGACCAAGAGGATTAAGTAAGTAAGTAACTGTTTCTTACTGACACAGGGAAATACATAGATCCAACATGAGTCATTGTGTCAATAACAACATGTACTGTGTCTTATTGACACAGGAAAACATACAGGTCCAATATGAGTCATTGTGTTAATAACATGTATTGTTTCCATTAAATTACATATCCACACCAGCAGAGTTTTGAAATAGTCCATTATGGTTACACAGGTACTACTTTTACCTATGCATTGCGTCTTAGCATTCAAAACAAAGTAAATAAACTAAGAGCTATTTTATGTAACATTATTGACATACCTTCTACTGTCTGGAAAGCTGACTGGAAGAGTTCCCTCAGATGTCTTAGCATATCATCAAGGATGACTTTCACGAGGCGCCAATACCTCTCTTCCTTGGGGGTCAGTGCCAACAAGCTACTACTACTACTCTGAAAGTAAGCAAACATGTGACTACTTGAATGTATAGACATTTTTATTTCTCTGCTTGTTAAATTATATATTGTTTAAATCACAAGAAACTTCGTTCACATATCCGACTATTTTGGCCGTGTTTGACGGCCTTTGTCAGCTCTGTGAGACACGGCCGAAATATTCAGAGATATGAACCACATTTCTTTTGAGATATACAATGTCTAAATATGTGACTCTTTGAACAATATGTTGCCCTACAGGGAACAACACACATTACTATTATATTTGTATTATACAACCCTGACAATTGGTAGTAAGCACACTATCATCATTGCATGTTACCAGTGTACATGTCTTGGTAGAAGCACCTCCATGGATGTGCGTGATTTGGCGCTTTGTATAAATGTGTTGCTAGGGTAATGCTTTTGGAACCGATACCATGAAACGAGTTAAGTAAGTTATCCACACAATGACTTTGATCACATTTCCATAGCTACTGCTATCCCTGTTATACCATGGGTTTGTTCCACAAATACATAATGTCAAAACATCTAACATGATTACACATACTATCTGACATGACTCTGATTTGTACACTTGGATAACAGTGTTTCATAAATTGTTTAAATATTGAAAGACAGCCTTATATCAAAGACCTAACATTTAATTTGGTTTAAGGTGGCCGATTACCTTGAAATAAAAGTATTTAAACTTTAAATTTTAAAGGTTGTTTGAAATCAATTCGAACCCAAAGACAAATAAAGTTGAGGGTCCTGGAGGGTTCCGTGCAATTTTTTTAAAGTAACAGCTACATCACCAACAAAATTAGCAAAATACTGTACTCTGATCATAATCAACCATAACTCGAGATTTATTTACAATTTAAATATAAAACTTGCAGAAATATTGCAATTTGATATGTTCATATTATATAAAGCGTAATATGTCAAACTGAAATGGTAATTTTTTTTATTTTATGTAATTTATTAAGTCAAAGAAATACCACATTTTAGCCAAATGTCGACAATATGCAATATCTGACCCACAAGGAGCAATGTAACTTCAGTAAAATTTTGCTAAGATGTTCATTTATTAATTATCTGTATAAAATGGCAAAAAAGTTGTAGGGTCCCGTGCATTTTTTTGTAATTATAGTAACAGCTACGTCAGCAACAAGAATACATTTTTTTTATCAAAACCCACATTTGACTACAACGACTAATGCTATTTGGCCAAAATGTTAATTTATTATTTATCTCTATACAGAAAGAAAAGAATTATTCAAGTCCCAGACATTTTTTTACGTTTTGCAATGTTGAAAGCACCACTCTAACCAAATGTTCTTGTAAAATGCCATATTATGGACACATTGTTATTAAAAGCCACATTTGACCCACAAGGAGTAATGTCGTTGCAGTAAATGTTGGCCAAACTGTTTCTATTCATCCCTACACACATCATGAACATCTTAGTCATGAAATGCCTGACAGAAATTGAAGTTTTGCTAGTTTGAAATCTTGAAACAATTTTCTATAACAATTCCTCAACAGAAGTTACCCCGCATATCCGCAAAACGCATCACATAACGTATAATGTTATATTTATAATGGTTTCTGTTCGTATTAACATTCTTTTACCAATAAATGTACCATGCTTACTTTTTGCATTATGGATTTAGTTTCAATCATCAAATACAACATTTGTGTTAACTTAATTGTTGTCAATGATGTGCAGACTGATTTCAGAGTAGTCGACCGTCTTAACGAATGATCAATTTGAAGTTGTTACTATAATTGATCAGTTCAACTTTTAGTGATGCTGAATGATCCAACACGACAGATGGGGATGGAAATGACCACCGAGAGACTTGTGGAATGTTCTGCTTACCAAATACATCCTGCAAAAATTGTAGTGTGTGTGTGTGTGTGTGTGTGTGTGTGTGTGTGTGTGTGTGTGTGTGTGTGTGTGTGTGTGTGTGTGTGTGTGTGTGTGTGTGTGTGTGTGTGGTGTGGTGTGGTGTGGTGTGGTGTGGTGTGGTGTGGTGTGGTGTGGTGTGGTGTGGTGTGGTGTGGTGTGGTGTGGTGTGGTGTGTATATAATGCTTACCTGGGAAGTGCCAGTGCTGCTAGGTGGCTGTGGAACAGGGATTCTTGTCTTTTGACTCGGTTTCATCTTCATGCTGTTGGCCGACTGTGGGACAGGGATTCTTGTCTGTTGACTCGGTTTCATCTTCATGCTGTTGGCCGACTGTGGGTCAGGGATTCTTGTCGGTTGACTCGGTGTCATCGTCATGCTGTTGGCCGACTGTGGGAAAGGGATTCTTGTCTGTTGACTCGGTTTCATCTTCATGCTGTTGGCTGACTGTGGGACTGGGATTCTTGTCTGTTGACTCGGTGTCATCGTCATGTTGCTGGCTGACTGTGGGACATTGGCTCCTGTCTGTTGACTCGGTGTCATCGTCATGTTGCTGGCTGGCTGTGGAACATTGGCTCCTCTCTGTTGACTCGGTGTCATCGTCATGCTGTTGGCCAACTGTAGGACATTGGCTCCTGCCTGTTGACTTGGTGTCATCGTCACGCTACTGGCTGGCTGTAGGACAGGGTCTATTGTCTGTTGACTTGGTGTCATCGTCGGGCCACTTCTACTGGCATATTGTCGGAAAGGGGTGCCTGTTTGTTGGCTCCATGCTGTTGTCATACAACTGCTACTGCCCTGTTGTGGGACATATGCAACTGTTTGTTGGGTCGAACTTGTCGCTGTGTCACTGCCACTGGATTTCTGTGGGACATGGCTACTTGCGGATTCATTCTCGTCCAATTTGCTTACTTTTGTGCTGGCCGAGAACTTGTCAGGGGGCAGTGAACATTTGTAACGCTTGTTATCCATTCTGAAAGAACAATCAAACATTGTTATTACAAACTGTTCTACATTCACTCACAACAACTTTCCACATTCTTGCTGCAGAATGTGTGCAAATGTGTAACGAAGGAATCATTTAGATCAAAACTACTTAAAATACAAAATCCCTTTCTTTTGTAATTCTACCTATTATATACCCCTTTGTATATATTTCATCCATATTTTCATGTCATGTGCATGCATTTACACTTCCCAAAATTTAATAACATTTGCTATTTTTTAAATCATTTAACCAATTTATCTAGATCATCGTGTACATTTTGTTTATCTGTATAATATTTTATTTTTTATGAATACTTTTGTGTCATTAGCAAATTTCAGTACTTTGCTAGATATGTCATCTTCCAAATCATTTATATATATAGATATATATATATATATATATATATTTATATATATATATATATATATATATATATATATATATATATATATATATATATATATATATATATATATATATATATATATATATATATATATATATATATATACAGTCGAGCCTCGTTATAATGCGGTGATCGGGGTCCACAACTTCGGACCGCGCTGTACGCAAGGCGCGTTAGGTGTTCCCATATCTGCCACCAGGGAGCTACTAAAGAACAGTGATCGCCGCCCGCTGCACCAAGTCCATGAATGCTGTCCAAGCCATGTGTGCTTGCAGCACTGTCTTATACTCCAACATGCAGTTTATGGAACTTATTAAACTTACACTAGAATCAACGTGTATTATTTTTAAATGTCACACCCTGCTGATTCTTGAACTGAATAAAAACACATGTACGTATACCGTTATGGAATAGATTTACTACGATGATGATGTACTGGACCAATAGGCCTACGAATCAAAAATAATAACCTGGATCTGAGCAGCCGAAAACGTATATGATTTGACAAACGTAGCATGTAAGCTGATAAAACACAGAAAACGACAATAGGTAGAATTAATAATTGTTTCACTTCATCTTTCAATCGATCTCGACCAAAGCATAAATTTATTACGCACCACTTAACATTGATTCATCGTTTCATATGCGGATGACGAATTCGTATTTATGTGGGACAATGCTACTTGCTAATGTTATTGACTTGGAATCGTGGCTAGTTTGCTGAACGCAAAAGTACAAGTCAGATGTATGTTTGTATACAAGCTTTTATAGTAAGCCAAATGATTATGCAAGAATACAATATGCATATATAATATAAAACAACATCATCAAATCTAGGTAATTGAAAATTATCCGGAGTACATAAATATATCGCAACATGGAATGTCCCACCTAAGTAGAAAACACCCGAGCCACAATTAGTATTTTATGCACACAAAACAATCCACTATTATTTCAAAATTAGACATATATATATATATATATATATATATATATATATATATATATATATATATATATATATATATATATATATATATATATAGTTAGCGTATTTTCGCACACCGGTAGAGCCTTGGGTTAAGAATTTGGCATGTTGGTTTCGTGTCGCAAAAACGATTAAATTTACGATGTAATGGAAGCATGTCATTTCACCCAAGTGTTATGTTGGTGTTGCATGCTAAATGCATTTAAAACTGTTGACCTGATTCTTACGCTAGGCGTATTTGTAAATCTTGATTGCAATTTACAAACTGTCGAAGCGAAGCCAGCGACAGCAATTGATGTCGGCGACAGGGTAAAACAAACAACATCCTGATACTCGTTCATTGACATTGTTCGTCTAATGTTTCTTGAGAATTGTCAAAGCAATTCTAAGTAGGCTTAAGCAGGTCCATTTGGGATTTTCCCCTGGCAGCAGAAAATCGGGGTCCACGACCGACCACGTTATATCCGAATCCGCGTAATAACGGGGCGCGACTGTATATATATAATATATATATACACATACATATATATATTTAAAATAGCATAGTTCATAATACTGATCCCTGTGGTGCCCCACTCAAAACAGATTTCCAGTTTGAAATCTCACCATCTACTATTACTCTCTGTCTTCTGTGTGTAAGCCACTTTTCTATCCAGTTGATTACATCATTACTTATACCATGGGCTTTTAGTTTAAGTAACAATCTTTTATGTGACACTTTATTGAAAGCTATCTAAAAATCTGAGTAGACAACATCCATTGGTGATCCATCATTTACCCACTTTGTAATTTATTTCCAAAAACTTAGAGATTGGTTACACATTACTTTGTTTTTAAGAAACAAAGGTTGAGATGTATTTATGAATTAATGTTTTACAAGGAATTCCACCATGTGGACTCTAATTAACGTTTCTAATAATTTGCATACAACTAATGTTAAACTTATTGGTCTGTCATTTTCTGACTTGTTCCTCGATCCCTTCTTAAATAACGGCGTAATGTTTGCTTCTTTCCATTCTGAAGGAACTATTCCATCTTCTAGTGACAAGTTATTCACTTTTGCAAGTGGTGTACTAATTTTCTGTACACTTTCCTTAAGCAGTTTTGGTGGTATCACATCAACTCCAGGTGATTTATTATCTTTCATCTTCTTAATTTTCTTTGCTATTATTTCAGGAGTTACAAATAACTACCCTAAATGATCTGATTTACTGCCCTCAAATTTAGTAACTATAATCGGAAGTGAGCTGATATCTTCTGTGGTAAAAACCGAGCTGAAATACTAATTCATTTAACCTATCTGAAATTTCTGATAATATGATGAGGAAGATTATGATAATATGATGAGGATGATGAAGAAGAGGATTGGGAGGATGAGAATGATGAGCATTAAGATAATGTATAAGATGATAAAGTTGATAAAGATAAGGATAACGGTGATGACAAGATTATGAAGATGACATCATGATGCAATGAGTATGATGAGTATAATAGAGCAGGATGATTATGACAAGATGATGAGGTTAGCAATGGTGATTAGGATGTAATAACCAATAATGTAATAACCATTGTATACTTTATGAAAATAAACAAAACTAATGCAACATCTACAATTGTTAATATCAGCAGTTTCACTGAATAATTTGAAGCTGTCATGAATGATCATAATTTGGTTTCGGAAATTGGATTGACAGGCTCGGTGTGAGATAGTAAAGCGTGCATTCTGATGGATTCTGGGAATCAAATTCTTCAATTTGGTACCCTCTAAATAAGAACAAGTGATGGTGAAAACCTGTAAAAACTGTATTACTAAAACATAAACAGAATATTAATAATACTTAAAATACTAGGTAATGCTGGCTTTGTAAAACTGCTATGATATTTACAACTGAAGATGTAGCAGTACATATCCTCATCGTCACCATCACCAACATCAAACTCATCATCTTCTCTTATCCATCATCCTCATTATCGTCCTCAACTTCCTCCTCATCCCAATTCTCCTCATTGTCACAATCATCTTCATCATCATTATCCTCATCTTGTCATGATCATCATCACTTCCCATTCTCACTTTACCCTCCTCATCATCATCAACATCCACATCATTATAATCGTTATAATCATAATCACCCTCCTTGTCATCCTCCTCGTCATCGTGTCATCATCCTCATTAGCATCTTCATCTTCATCAATCCCAATATTCATCCTTCTCATCATCTTGTCTCTATTATCCTCACCCTACTCATCCTCATCATAATATTATTAATCATCCTCATCGTCTTCATCATCATCATAATCGTAACAATAATCATCACCCTCAACCTCCTTGTAATCATCCTCATCTTTCCATTCATCATGGTCATAATCACAATAACAATCCTCCTCCTCATCATCATCATGTTGATTATTACATAAGCAGATGATTATTACATATATAAGCGGATGTAACAGTCGGTCGACATTGCTTGGTTGGTCGTGTGTTTGTAACGCTATGCAATTTTTATACAACTGTTCCAAGTTACATAAACCATCCCCTGAAGTCTCTGGCATCTAATATCGAACTGATCAATGGACTGTTTGCATAACTTAGTACAATCGTAACAACCTCGCACTTGTTGAGTCTGTGTAGCCCGTTACATCATTAGAGCCTGGTCCATTTTCCCTATAAAATATTGACCCAGCGGGTCCACTTTTTATTATAGGAAATGGACCCCCATAAAGAATTTGGACCCAGGGAGGTCCATATTCTATGGGGGGGGGTCCATTTGTTAAAGTTTAATGTAAAAGCTAATTGCATTTATGTTGTTGTGGTTTTTGTTGTTGAAGACATGATAAAGGTCTTTGAAACAGGCATAGTGTTGTGAATTTAGCTTGAAATTATCTAATTAAATATTATTTTAGAAAATTCGTAGAAAATATGATCATTACATTCCAGTTACAATGTACAAACTGGATTATATTATCTGATCAATTTTCACCTCTTCAGTGGTTCCATAAGGGGAGGTCCATACTCTATAATAGAACATGGAACCCCCGGTCCATTTTTTATGGGGGTCGATTTTCTGTCATACAGAAATTGTACCCCCACAGAAAATGGACCCGGGGAAAATTCATAGAAGCAATGGTTTTGACATTCAAGTTACAGCCTACAAACTGCGTTATATTATCTGATCCATTTTGCACCTTTTTCAATGGAGTTACAAATCCTATAATCAAATATGGGTAATGTTCAATGGAGGTCCATGTTATATCTGACACAGGCATAACAGTAGTGACTGTAGGTAGACAAATAAGTGCTGGGTCAGTGATGGTGACATCTGCTTGAGCTCTGCTGTAGCAGGACTACTGGGGAATCTACCCCCCCCCACACTCACCACAAAGACCCTTTGTGCGTGTCTCCCTAGTACATTGGTGTCTGCACCCATGAGGTGATTTCTATCAGTTATATGAACATAATCATTTCAATAACGGCCTGGGTGGCTGCAATTTTGTCTTTATACCAAAGCCACATAGCAACAATGAACACAGCTCTAAACAATGAACACAGCTCTAGTGTAGAGTTCACCTGAACAGTTAGTTCTTTGTATGCTGTGTATGACTCATGTGATAACAAAGCAATCTAGTTAGTTGACTTTGACATCAGGTGACAGCAAGAAATCCCCTTGTTTGAGTCAACAATTCTATAGCGTATCACAAGTACCACCAACTTCTGGCGTAATTATTGTTTTTTTGTGTGAAAACTTTACAACCTTACTACATAGGCTACATCAAAGATTTACCCAAAGAAGTTGTATATATTTTTGCTGTGCTGTCCCTCAATAGAACGCACATCTTTATTTTGGCAATTCCACCATATGGTCAGCCTTACCATGTTTTGAATTTTTTATCTATACAAATAGGGTTCCATTTTGAAGGTAAACATTACTACTAAAGGGAAATATGATGGATGTATCAATATTATTGCATGAATTTCAAAATATTTGAAGTCAAAATAACTAATGAAAATAATTACTTCAAAATGAACAAATACGTAAATAACAATAATTGTTATATTTCAATTCAATATTTCAATGCTATCAATAACACATCAAGTGAAACACATTTAGACAAATGTTCAGCATTTCACCTGAACTGTTATGCCCAGTAGGAACCTCTTATCACAAAAATGGGCCAACTAACGTCCGTTAGCAAAATAGTATGTTTTATATTGCTGTCCTATATTTAGAAGCAGAGAAAACATCAGTGTTATAATGTTATTATAGAAAACATCTCAACTTTGCTTTAAAATATTGTCAGGTGGTTGTTACGCCCAGTACCAAGGTATTGTGATCATTGTTGCACCAGGCACCAAGGTATGGTGATTATTGTTCCACCAGACACCAAGGTATGTTGATTATTGTTGCACCAGGCACCAAGGTAAGTTGATTATTGTTGCACCAGGCACCAAGGTAAGTTGATTATTGTTGCACCAGGCACCAAGCTTTAATGTTGCAAAAGTTAAGATACATTCTGACCACTTTGCTAAGAGGCTTCAAAAGAAGGATGTTCAAAGGCTACTGTAGGAAATACAAGATCTGTCAAGATGTCCGGGTGGACAGGACATGACAACTCACGTCACTTCCACCTGGATAATGGCTATAAACAGGTTACATTAGTGACACAGGAGGTACCTGCTGAGGAATTAAATAAAATGTTTTCCAAGGAATATGTTTCTTGGAAAAGTATTTGTCATACACAAAGATCTCATCAAGAATCAGTGCGCTATGATACAAGAGGTCAATGGTAACCTTAATGAGGACATATGTAGCACGCAAATTTATTTTGTAGAAAACATTCTGTCTAGTAACATTAAAGAAATCCAGTCTACCTAGATGTCAAATAAAAACTATGTTACACTGCATTTACTCGTAGAACATAACAAGATGAATGTTCAAGATGAAAATAATTTAACTAATTAGTTATATATTGGAATGACATCCTCATTGCAAATGACCAAATGGATGCATGGCAGTAGCACCAGGTAGACAACTTCAGGAATGTGCACTACATCATGGAGAAAGGACAACGCAGACGAAAGTGAGGTGCAACACACTTTGTTACGGAAATAGTCGACCCAACAAAGAGACAGCAGCGTCTCTATCTGACAGCTTCTACGTGCGGTTCTATCAATGAAGACGTCGGAAGACATAACCTTTTGGTAAGTCATATATAACCGCACGTAGTAGCTGTCAGACAGAGACGCTGTTGGCTTTTTGTTGCGGCGACTATTTCCGTAACAAAGTGTGTCTGCGTTGTCACGTGATGACATTTCGTCGTATGTACTTTTCTGCGCGCAGTCGTTAAAATATATCTTTTCGTTAAGAAATACCGACATGTGTAATCAAAAATAGGTATAGTGAAAGTAATCGGATTATGCATTGCGAAGTTTAGATACGGATGTTGAAAGGCGAGTGGTGTCATTCCATGTTGCATACCCTTTACTCTTTAGTATATATTAGTTATAAAGGCCCAAGTTGATTCAGTTGGCGTTGCCCGTGGAGCTGGCACGGCGGCAGTAGTGGGAGTAGTATTACGTCGTAACGTGCACAAATGCTGATTTGCTGTTGCATTACCTTAATAAACATCAAATATATAATCGGTATAGCATATACATATAACAAATGTATGCAATAACATCTTAGTTCGGTTACCGTCTGGTTTTTTGGTCTGCTGTGCGTGACCACATCGGCCAGCTGCAGTTCCCGCTTCGACGCCATTTTGCGTGCATAATCTAGATTGCCCACATTCCATCTGGTGGTGCCACTATCTGGGAAGCACGGCTAATTCCGTGATTGGACAACTGATCTGATATGAACCCTACATTTGCACCAAATCCAGCTAATACGTCTACTCCTGACCGAGCAAAGATAAAAAGTAAACTTAAGGCCATGCTGATAAACTGAAACAGCATCAAGAGCACCAACAAAGTCTCCCAACTGAAGGCAACAATAAACTCAACAAACCCTCACATAATTCTTCTAGTTCAAACCAAAGTATCCCCACATACTCCTTTCTCCCCACCAATTATGAAGCAATCCGAAAAGATCATAACATCTACGGTGGGGGTGTTTTGATAGCACTCTGAAATGACATTATAGCAAACCCCCAAACTAAACACAACCTGTAAAATTATTTGGACAAAAATACACTTTGTGCATAAAAAAGCTATCTATTTCGCATCCTACTACAGACCTCCAAATGACTACACAACATCTCTAGAAGCCTTACATGAATCTCTCTCCATTCTATACCTGTATATGTCTGTCATCCTAGCTGGAGATCTAAACCTTCCTGCCATGGACTGGGAGAATTTGTGTGCAACAAACCAACAGACAGCTGCAAAACATAACAAACTAATTGAAATAGTAGGGGAATTTGGACTAGTTAATATGGTAAATGAACCCACCCAGCTAGATTCTGGAAATATATTAGACCTAGTACTTACATCAAACCCATCCCTAATTTCCACCATAAACACAGTGGCAGGCATGAGTGAATACGAAGCCTTTCTCTTTAACATCAATATGAATCCTAACAGAAAAATCAAACCACCACACAAAGTATACAATTACAGATCTGCAAACTGGGAATCCCTTGAATCAAACTGCACCCAGCTAGCTTAGCAGTACTTTTTCGAAAACCAGATGAACAAGAACTCAAAACTTCTTTCATAAAAACTACACTAACCTGATAGGAGTATCCATCCCTAGCCACATGACAAAATCTAAACAACACCTACCCTGGATCACAATACTCATTATCAGACTAAAAGAGAAAAAGGGACAAAACTCATGCTAAAGTCAAGAAAGTAAAAAATAAAACATTGGGAAAACTTTTAAGAATTCAGAAAAATAGCCATCAAAGAAGTGACCAAACAAGAATTTAACAAGATTACCATCACAAACAACAAGTTCCGGATGGCGAGTGGACAAGGAAGGACACTGGCTTATCGAGAGTCCAACAATTTTCTCATCTATATGTAGCCCGCCCTTATCAGATATCTGTCAATTATTTTTTTAAACATATTCACACTACTAGCATTAACACAATCATTTGGCAGTTTGTTCCATTCATTTATCACCCTCTGTGAGAAAGAGTACTTTCTCATGTACTTTCTCAACCTACACTGTTCCTTAACTAATGCTGCTTTGTGTCCTATGGTTCTACTGCCTTCTTTAAGTTTGAAGAACATATTCCTATCAACATCCTCATAACCGTTCACTATTTTAAACACTTCTATTTGGTCTCCTCTTAATTTTGGTCCTTCATCAGACAAAACAAAACAGAAAATCTTGGCATTCAGGCTCTAAAAGTAAATAACAACTTGAAAACAACCGACTATGACAAAGCAAATGCTCTCAATGACAACTTTATATAAGTTTTCACAAATGAGCAACTTCCTATCCCAACAAAAGGCCCATCACCATTTCCCTCAATTCAAATCCAGGAAATTGGACTAAACGTCATAAAAAAACAACTTGAAGCTCTAAACCCCAACAAAGCGCCAGGACCAGATGAAATTCCTGTATGTATGACTGCAATTTGTAGGACTGCAATTTGAGGAGAGGAAAAGTTGATAGCGTGAAAAGTGCAATATTAATTAATGTTGCAAGCTGGAGATCTTCTGTCTGAAAATCTCCAAACTTGGTGCTGTAGCTGCGTTGGCTGGCAGGTTATTCCAATTGGCTATTGTATGGGGTAAAAAGCTATACTGGATGAATTGCTTAGTGAAATCTGCATAAACACTTGGCCTTATAATAATAATAATATAATATATAATAATAATAATGTTATAATACAGGCAAGAGCCCATAATATTATATATGCATACAAGTAAAAAAAACATACATATACACATATGATGTACAATAGAGGTACATGTAGTGAGAAAAATATATATATAAATACAAATATACATACATGATGTGTAGTAAAAATATATATATTAAATAAGTCAGGATAAAAAATATATTTGTATAAAAGTACAAACATCATGAATTAAAAGCATACAATTGATCAATCCAATGTTTAACCAATGGATTCCGATAATAAATAATAAAAGTATAAAGATAATTCACAAAAACTATATTGTCGGATTTTTCCAAC
This sequence comes from Lamellibrachia columna, assembly GCA_963662155.1. Classification (NCBI taxonomy): domain Eukaryota; kingdom Metazoa; phylum Annelida; class Polychaeta; order Sabellida; family Siboglinidae; genus Lamellibrachia; species Lamellibrachia columna. Next base: position 8,658,915 of record OY759274.1, read on the forward strand.
CGGCATCAAAGGCTAAAAATGTATGAGCGAATACGTTCATTAAAGGATTTAACATAATTAGTAGCGAACACGTGGCTTGCACTACAGTGGGGTGAAAGGTTTTGTATAATTCTAAAACTGTTGTTATAAGCGACAGTAATACCTTTCAGACTGTTTTTTTAAATGACACCAAAGACTTGAGGTGTACATTGAACCACAGTATGAATTAAATTAAGTTGTTTTAATGGAATTGTTGCATAAGTAAAATTTTCGCATTCGCCTGAGTATAGATACATCTTTTCTGCCTGGCAATATCGTCATCATCAGTAAGATTATTGTTTATGATATGGCCAAGGTATTTACATTTCTCAGTGTAAGGTAGTGTATGGTTATTGATAACAACAGGATGAATATTTTTCTTATCCCTAGGTTTGTTATTAATAACAATACAGAAAGATTTGTTGGCGTTGTATGTTATATCAAACATATTGCCGTACTACTCAGCACAACAATCGGTGAGTTTTCTCAACCCAGCAACACTAGTTGAAAAAACACAAAGGTCATCTGCATACATCATATGATTCATTACGGTTCCTGCATAAAGACAGCCAATTTGTAATTTTTTCAAATTTACACTTAAGTCATTCATGTAAACGTTAGAAAGATGTGGAGAAAGGATTCCACCCTGCTTAACACCGTTTGAAACGGTTAAAAACTTCTGAGAAGCTACAATACCATCCTACAGTGAATTTCTGGGTTCTGTACCAGTAATAAAGAATGCGAACAATAAAAGAAGGGCATCCCCGGTCAATTAGTTTGGTGAATAGCTTACTATGATTGACTTTGTCAAAGGCCTTAGAGGCATCCAGCATAGTAACATACATAGATGAGCCATTCGCTATGTAGTGTCAAGAGTTCTTTTAATAAAAATATGAGCATTTCAGTTGAGTGATGCTTTTTAAATCCAAATTGGTTTACACATGTAGATAAAAAAAGTAGAAACCCTGGATTCAAATAATTTACTAGCAATTGTGGCTAGAGCAATATGTCGGTAGTTGTTGTTATCAGACAGGTCACCTGCCTTATTTTTAATTATGATTGTAATTATCATAGCATCCGGTAAAAAAAACGTGAATTAACATTAAAAGTGACATGAGAACAATTTTTTCATTCGGATATTTAAAATGTTCATTACTTACACTATCATAACCCGGATTTTTGCCTACAAGCATTACATGTTCAGTGAAGAAAGTACAGGTAGCAGTGATGACACAAGAGTGGTGATTTGCATAGAAAGTTCAGACACTGAATCGACAAGAGTTTTATGAGATAGTTCAGTGTCATATAATTTGTTTTTGCACGTGGTGATTTCACGTGACAATGTAGACATGTCGACATGATTAAAATCAATGGTCGGTAGTTTGCTAAGATCACAGGCAACATAGATCGGTATTGCGTCAGGGTCAGCTTCGTCCAAGATTTTCGAAATGTCGTCAACGTTGTGTTTGGCTTTATCGGCCCCTTGTCGTTTAATCCGACGATGTTTCAAAGTGGTAGAGACATGTGAATGTAACGTGTCTTTGGCACTTAAGATGTCTTCATCGTTAAAGTTGTCCAATATAATGCGGTTAAGAATAGATCATGGTAAAACGTCCATTCGATTAATGTAAAAACATAAAAGTTTGTTAATGACGACAACATTGTCGGTCGCCATAGCAGCGGGCGATAATATAGTTTGTCGAGAAGTTGCAGTGTAAAAGCCAATAAAAAAACAATTGATGCCAACAGAGATTGATAGGCACGGAATGAAGCTTTTAAGTGCAAAGTTTCACTAGCCTTGTAGATATCTACGTACAGGTTCACCACTGTGACGGAAAGATTTTGCAACAGCAACATATGCCATAGCATATCGGATATCCATAGCATAGCCATAGGCGGTAATCGTCTACTTAACTGGCCTAAATTATTAGGGCTTTATGCCGACTATTTCTCCAGAATTTTTTACCTGATGCGTTCCTTACACCATTCCGCATACGTTCCAGTAAAACAGTTCATATATTCTTTAAAAATATTGTGCTTTAGGCCACTTTTAATCAGTTTTACACATCAAAACGGCGGAACGGATTGCATGATAAACATGGCGCGTGTGCGATTTGCGCATTAGTCACGCCTCGGTGCCATCAGAACCGCGAAGGCGATCTTTGTGCGTATCGAGCGTACACATACGCATCGTAAAAAAATTAAAAGAGAAAAAAGAGAAAGTAGGCTAAACAAAATTTAAAACGAAAGAATTTAAAAAAAAATATTCTCCACAGTTTTTATATTAAACGTAACATTTGTAGAGCACATACAGGGAGGGAGGGAGGGAGGGAAATGGAGAGGTAGAGACTACGACATTGTGGTTCTGTAATTCCAACACGCCGCCAACCCCGTCTATCAGGACGACGTCGGCGCTTCGAAAATAGGCGGCTTCGACAACGGCGACAAGTTGGTAGTATGTGAAAGAGTGATACGTAGACACGCTCCCCTCCGACGTTTAATAATATCCAAATGCCGTGAGCTTGTACGCTCATTGAGCTATACAGGCCTATGTTGGAACATTTGTTTTTGCGCGGTTTATTATTTTGCTCTTCGTACTAATGTTAGCAGTAAGATGCACGCATGAGGAAGCTACAGTGTGGTGTGAACCATTGTCATATTAAATATTGATAAACACGTGTACTTGTCCGTATTAAAAACACACGCCATGTCTCCCTCCCGCGATGCCTCCTTTCCATCGCTCGCTTCTTCTCTGCCCCACCCACTCCCGCGTCTCCTTCTCACCCATCGAATGGGGCGTGGTAGCGTTCCGGATAGAACGTCAGGCTCTCAGTCGTGAAAACCCTAGTTTGAACCCTCTCTGCCGTTTCGAAGCTTTGGCAATTTGTTTCACCAAGCGTTACCACAACTCATTCATTTGTATCAATGAATACTTGGTTATATGGGCGGTGAATATATGTACGAATGGTCTTCGTGCAATAACTGTAGCTTGGCTGAGTGCTTCCCAGAGAAGTCGAGATGGAGTTGGAATGGACAGGTGTGCTAGGGGGTGAAGTGTAAAACACTTTGAACAGTACAAATGACTGGATACAACGAACATACTTTTCCAGCATATCTACCTGCCACCCTCCCTGTCTGCTTCCCTACCCGCCTACACCCGTCATGCGTGAGTGCGTGCTTGTGACTCATATGTAAGGAGCTGTCCTATTCTGTCCACATTTAAGTCACGGGTACATTTACTGCAGAACATTGAATGCACACCAACTGATGTGTACTGTTGTTTTTGTGTGTAAATGAAAATTGCTTTAAACAGAATGATTACGTATTCTCGAGATAGAAGTATACATTTGCCGATACAATTGGTATACCAGAATAATTGCTTCCCAGAGAAGTTGAGGTGGATTTTGAACGAATATTTCCGCCACGGGTTCAAATGTAAAACACTTTGAACAATCCCAAGGACTGGACACCACGAAAGCATTGTTCCTGTATGTCTGCTTCTATCCCCGCCTCCCTCTCTCCCTCGTGTATGCGTGTGTGCGTGCTTGGGAGTCCAGTGTAAGGGGCTGGCCTTTTCTGCCCACATTCAAGTCACATTTACTGCAGAACACGGAACGCACACTAACTGATGCTTACTATTATTTTGTGTGTAAACGTGTTGAGAAAATTGCTGTAAATAGAACGATTACGTATCCTCAATAGAATAATACGCATGTGTCGATACGGTTGGATCACACATCTAGGCTATTTTATAATCTTCGCATTCTTAAAGTACCAGATATTGTGGAGTTAAGAATTGTTATAATTGTGTTTAAGGCATATCACAATCAATTGCCAACGTATGTACAACAGTTTTTTCAGTCAGCACGAATCTGTTTATGCAACCCGACAAAATTACACATTTACTCAAAAGTGTGCACGTTCTAATATGAAAGGTATGAGTTTATCAATTAAAGGTGTACAGCTCTGGAATTCTCTTGATAGTTCACTATTTGTTTGTCGGAATTTTCATCTTTTAAAAAAAATATAAAGCTACAATTTTGAAGAGTTATGAATCTGATATGTAACTATTTATGGTTAAAAAATGACTGAGATTACGGTTATAAAATAATATTTTAATCTAAATTGCTTGAGGTGGTTTTAGTTAAATTGACTGCAAATTCAAATTGGCTTGGGGTGTAATTAAATTTACCACTTCACATTCGGCCTGCCATAAAAAAACATGAAGTCTCATGTACCATGTTTTAAAAACGAAACAATCTGTCACATGCGTACAATTGTATACTGTATTTTATTCAGTACTATGTATTTTTATTTGTAATAGGGCAAGTAACACAAGTATTACACTTCTAATTGCCTTTTTCGACAATTTTACAGTTACGAAATGCTGTTCTGTTATGCTTGTATATTATTGTTGTTGAAAAATAAAGATTCATTCTTAGGTTCATAGCTCTGGGAAGAAAAATACAGGTGCTCTACTGTATGTATATATATTCGCTTACTTTTTCAGGTCAAGTACCTAGGATCCATTGGAGAATGAAGGATGCTGCCCGGAAAATTATGAGTCGGGTCATGACAAATGACCTGGTTCAGAAATTCAATTGGAATGGGAGGAAAAAGAGCCTTTCTGACCCTTCGTCTAAACAAAGTGGTGATTAGTAAGTTGCACTTGTAAACATCTATTGCTTGTTTCTCTAATTAGGCAGGCTTTTCTACATTTTTAAATGCATACTGTCTTGAATTTCAGTTTTCTCAAATGGATCAGATCTTGTAATGTGAACATTATTTTCTACTGTGTGGTGCTGTTTCCTTTGTCTATGTTATCTATGTATGTTACATTAAAAATTCGCTCTGTTTTCATTTCATGCGTGATGTTACCTGTTGATAGAATTGCCTGGTTATTACAGCATAATTTTACTTCATGAAGCCACTACTCTGTTAGTTTCACCCTTGCAGATGGTGAGATATGCATGATACGCATCTTCACCATCTCAAAAAGATTGCACATGCATCTACAGTGTGTGAGAAAACTGCTCATTCAGAAGGAGGAAATATGGAATATTATGGATGACTGAAACTAGATGATGATGTTTTAAGCTTTTACAGGTTTAATCTACACTTTAATTAAAAATATAGTGTAGCAACCTTGCTTTTGTTGAATTTATAATTTTCTACTTGAAACAACATACTAGCAGTAGCACTTTAACAAGTGGTGCACATTCCATTTTTAGTAGAACCTGTAAGTGTATTCTGACAGTTTCTAGGCATTTCGTTTTCACTGGTTTTATAATCTTTTCAGAGGCTGTCAAACTGAACACAATTCTTGGAGAAATGAAAGAAGATGTCATTGCAGGAGCTTGTAAATTTTGGCTGCGCTACGCGAAGGACCGGGATGGAGGCAGGCAGAGGAGGACTCTTCTGAAAGCACCAAACAGCCTGAACAAGTTCAGTTCAGAGTAGTAGTGGGAGAAGTGAAATTAAGTAATCATTATGAAAAATTGCAGTTTGCTAAGGAAGGAAAAGAACATTTTACACAGGAATAAGTTTTTGATGACTTGTGTATGTACCCAATTAATTTGTTTTTGTGTTTTGGTAAAAATGTTAATTGCAATGTTTTTGTTTCTGTGTGGACTATTACATGATTAGCAGCAGATATTGCTGTTCATTGCAGTTATGTAAATTTGTTGCTGTTGTTATAATTCATAATTTTTCTGAAGTCATATTAACATTACATTGATTAAAATGTTGGTTTATCAGTTGTATCGCTTTTGTGGTGTGGTTTTATTTAGTACTGCAGTTTCACTTTGTTGTAGAATGTGCATATTACAATAGGCTAAAAAGCAGAATATTTACCATTGGAAAGCATGATATGCTTCCTTGGTTCAATTGTTAGTGTTTATGTAGGATGTCAACTTGGATGTGGGTAGATGCTACGAGGGACCTTGTGAACCTCAATAATTCAACCTATTTATGGTTAATATGAAAAGCTGTGATATCTTCACTACCACATTGATAAGCACATTATAGGAAATTGGAAGCACTTTACTCCATATTTGTTCTTTGCTTTTTCTTGCTTGATAGGAAATGAGCATTTTAATCACCATTAACAGTAATAATACTGACAAGTTTTTAGATGCACATGCAGTGACCAAATGTATTATGGTCATGCAGATTGCAGTAAAGAGGGTATACATTGGTCCAACGTTGGCAGTGAGTGTTGGCTGGATATTGGCCCAATGCCGTTGGTCCAATGGTGTCGACTTGGTGCAAAATGACATTGGCCCAATGTCAGGGTTCTGACAGTGGCCCCATGCCGAATGTTGCATTGGGTCAACGTTGGCAGTGACTGTTGGCTGGGCATTGCCCAATGCCGTTGGCCCAATGGTGTCGACTTGGTGCAAAATGACGTTGGCCCAATGTCAGGGTTCTGACAGTGGCCCCATGCCGAATGTTGCATTGGGTCAACGTTGGCAGTGAGTGTTGGCTGGGCATTGGCCCAATGGTGTCGACTTGGCGAAAAATGACGTTGGCCCAATGTCAGGGTTCTGACAGTGGCCCCATGCCGAATGTTATATTGGGTCAAAGTTGGCAGTGAGTATTGGCTGGGCATTGGCCCAATGCCGTTGGCCCAATGGTATCGACTTGGTGCAAAATGACGTTGGCCCAATGTCAGGATTCTGACAGTGGCCCCATGCCGAATGTTGCATTGGGCCAACGTTGGCAGTGAGTGTTTGCTGGGCATTGGCCCAATGCCTTTGGCCCAATGGTGTCGACTTGGTGCAAAATGACATTGGCCCAATGTTAGGATTATGACAGTGGCCCCATGCAGCATGTTGCATTCGGCCAATGTTGGCCCAATGCCTGCTTGCTATCTGGGAAACCCGACAGTGCGTAACCATCGTGAATTGATCGTGTATTTATAAAATGCTGCCAAGTCTACCGCTTTGACGGTAGAACTACCACTTTGTCTTCAATTTTACATTATCTACCGCTTTACTGCATTCAAGCCAAAATCTACCGCCAAACCGCAATTCCAAGCGTACAGTTAAAATTACTCATTTCGAATCCAAATATACGACCAAACCACACCACTTCACATAGGAAATGCACCATAAGTAAACATACTCTAAAATTGTTTTTTTTTTTTGCGCCAGGACGGGAAGCCCCCTTCTACACCCTCCCCTCGCGGCCGCGGCGCCAGGACTTCGTCGCCAGATCTTGATCTAATATATCACCGTCACATCATTAAAATCGGTAGATATGCCGTCACACGTCTGTCCTTATACGAAACACTTGGGAATGTCTGTCACATGTCTGTCTTTATACAGGACATTTGGGAATGTCTGTCACACGTCTGTCCTTATACGAAACTTCGAATGTCAAATCTACAGTAGACGAGGTGTAACTACTTTTGAGTCTAGAGTTTCGGCAAAACGCAGCGGATTTTGTTTTGTTTAACCTGTAGGTAGGCCTGTTCCTACGAAGAAAATGCGGTGTGTCTGAAAATGTCTAAACGAAAAGACAACATTAAACATCTGTTATGTGCAATTTATTGCAATAAAAAACAAGTATGCTACAAGTGACTAAAACAACACGTAATCGTTTTAATTTCTATATCGGCATTATTGTAAACTAGAGGCACGGTAGTGTAGTAATAGTAAAATTATGTATTTATTCATACGACAATGTGTACAATTCAATTACAATTGAAGTATCTTTGCACAAAAAGAGACTAACACGTATTTTATCTTAACGTAGGACGTTTTTCTGTGTTGCTTAATTTTGGTCACGGATTTATTCGAACCAGCAAATACCAGCCATGCCAGCCACACAATGACACCTTTCACACGTCCAATGGTTCCTCTTCCCAACACCTTTTCTCCCTATTCCCCACATTCACTGGTTCCTTCTCCAACACCTTTTCTCCCTATTCCCCACATTCACTGGTCCCTCCTCCCAACACCTTTTCTCCCTATTCCCCACATTCACTGGTACCTTTCTCCCTATTCCACACATTCACTGGTTCCTTCTCCCAACAACCTTTCTCCCTATTCCCCACATTCACTGGTTCCTTCTCCCAACAACCTTTCTCCCCATTCCCTACATTCACTGGTTCCTTCTCCCAACAACCTTTCTCCCTATTCCCCACATTCACTGGTTCCTTCTCCCAACAACCTTTTCTCCCTATTCCCCACATTCACTGGTTCATTCTCCCAACACCTTTTCTCCCTATGCCCCGCATTCACTGGTTCCTCCTCCCAACAACCTTTCTCCCTATTCCCCACATTCACTGGTTCCTCCTCCCAACACATTTTCTCCCTATTCCCCACATTCACTGGTTCCTTCTCCGAACAACCTTTCTCCCTATTCCCCACATTCACTGGTTCCTTCTGCAACACCTTTTCTCCCTATTCCCCACATTCACTGGTTCCTTCACCCAACAACTTTTCTCCCTATTCCCCACATTCACTGGTTCCTTCACCCAACAACTTTTCTCCTTATTCCCCACATTCAATGGTTCCTTCTCCCTATTCCCCACATTCACTGATTCCTCCTCCCAACACCTTTTCTCCGTATTCCCCACATCCACTGGTTCCTTCTCCTAACACCTTTTCTTCCTATTCCCCACATTCACTAGTTCCTTCTCCCGACACCTTTTTTCCCTATTCCTCACATTCACTGGTTCCTCTTCCCAGCAGCGTTTCTGCTTATTCCCCACATTCACTGGTCCTCATCCCAACTCTTCCCCGCAGTTGGCCTCCCATCTTTCCTATATTCGCTCGTCTTTCCACTCATTGTAACATTCCTTCTTCTCCATATTCCCAATACCTCAATGCTTGCTCTCCCCTTGTCCCTACATGGGATTAGTCTCCCTCCCATACCTCACTCCCTCGTCCTCGTTTTCGCTCGTCCAATCAGCTGAAAGGTCCTACTCAGCGCGGCCAAACATCACCAGACGACGTGTCCCCCAATGTGAGGTGTGGAAGAACAATATAGCTTTCACAAGTTTAACGTAATTACTTGAACTGTGTGAGCTTAGTGAGGGTGTGTGGGTGGTAGAACGACAACTGTTCGAGGTCCACAAGTATGTGTGTCACAAAATTTGTGAGCTTAGTGAGGGTGTGTGGGTGGTAGAGAGACAACTGTTAGAGGTCCACAAGTATGTTTACAAGTATGTGTCGGTCGGTCGGTCGGTCGGTCGGTCGGTCGGTCGGTCGGTCGGTCGGTCGGTCGGTCGGTCGGTCGGTCGGTCGGTCGGTCGGTCGGTCGGTCGGTCGGTCGGTCGGTCGGTCGGTCGGTCGGTCGGTCGGTCGGTCGGTCGGTCGGTCGGTCGGTCGGTCGGTCGGTCGGTCGGTCGGTCGGTCGGTCGGTCGGTCGGTCGGTCGGTCGGTCGGTCCCTTCTTCCCATGTTCGTTCGGTTCTCATCCTTACATTCGTTCAACACTCCTCCTCACATTTTATCTCCATCTCCTCCACATTCACTCTTTCATCTCCACATGTTCACATCCTCCACTCAGCACAGTTTGTTTCCCCCACGCATTCTCACCCCTCCGCTCATATTCCCTCCCTCCCATATCCTCTCGTCCTACCTCTCAACTTCTGCTCTTCCCTCGTCTCGACAATCGCACATCTTTCCTCCCAACATCCTCAGTCCGATATTCGCTAGTCCACATTCCCGAAAAGAGCATATTCGGTGCAAAAATATCATGACGACGACATATCCCCCAATATGTGCTGACATCTGGCGAACAGTGAGATAACAACACATTATTGACTCCATGCACAACAGAATCCCTGCAGTTGATCTACGGTAGTTACGTTAATAACGACTAGGTAATGAGAGAGCGAAATCAATGTGTGTGTGTGTGTGTGTGTGTGTGTGTGTGTGTGTGTGTGTGTGTGTGTGTGTGTGTGTGTGTGTGTGTGTGTGTGTGTGTGTGTGTGTGTGTGTTGTGTGTGTGTGTGTGTGTGTGTGTTGTGTGTGTGTGTGTGTGTGTGTGTGTGTGTGTGTGTGTGTGTGTGTTTGTGTGTGTGTGTGTGTGTGTGTGTGTGTGTGTGTGTGTGTGTGTGTGTGTGTGTGTGTGTGTGTGTGTGTGTGTGTGTGTGTGTGTGTGTGTGTGTGTGTGTGTGTGTGTGTAAGGTGTCAACCGAGGACATTGGCCAGAATACACACCTTCTAACCGAGGTCCTACCGCCAACGTTTTTAAACGCCTACTAGTGGTTTCCTGTGTTAATTTGATGTAGACCTCGGTTAGACGTTCAGAGCCTGTTTTTGTGTGAACTGTGTGTATAACTCTCGAGTCGGCGAAATCTGTCTTCACACACTCGCTTTGACGCGCGTCCTCGGTCCTACGGTGAATATTCTGGTCCGAACCGTTGCGTCATTTCACTGTCTGCGCGACACCCACGTCCCGTATTTTTTTTATACTGCCATGACAAATTTACGAATATCAGATAACGCTATATCAGATAGTTATTCGACGCTTTTTGGTATTACATACTTAAGATCTTCCACAAAATACTATGTTCTCGTCACCGACGTAATATTCGTACTTAACATGAAATCCCACAAGATACCTCATTGACATGCCCGATGTTAAGACTCGACTTCGACTCGAACTTGTTGTTCTCACTATTTATGTATTTTTTTCCATTAAAATAACACATTTTATTAATGTATTAAAAGTTCAATATGTACGCATCATTTGTTTAACGAACGTTCAATACATTATTTATTGATTCACTACAAATAAAAATCTTCAACAATGCAGCACAGGGCAAAAAATAGATGCTTCAGATCTGACCGATTCAATATTTCTTACTACACTGTGTATTCGTATATACGCAAAACGTGTCAACCGAGGACATTGGCCAGAATACACACCTTCTAACTTAACGCCTATTTGATGTAGACCACGGTTGGCCGTTCAGAGCCTGGTTTTGTGTGAAATGTGTAGGTATATATATACATATGACTCTCGATTCGGCAAAATTTCTCTTCAAACAATCGCTTTGACGCACCTCACGAAGTAGTTGCACCTGCCCGATTTCTTTTAGATCTGAATAATTTATTCGACAAGACAAATAACATATAAAGAAATTCAGAGTACTACGAATTAATACAAAATGTATGAATTTATAACTCACGTCCCGTAATTTTTATCAGGAGCGTCTCTGATACTGCCATGACACATTTACGAATAATGGATAGAGCTTTTTGGTATTACGCATCCGTTTTTTTAATGAAGTGTCAGCAAAGATATTCCACAAAATACAATATTCACGTCACCGACGTAATATTAGGCTTACGTCGGTATGCAAATATGAATTCGGAGAGAGGCAATACTCAACATGAAATCCGACAAGATACTTTATTGATATGCCCAATATTAAGATGGCATCCGCTACGCATTGTTTGGACTCGTAGTTTTTGGCATATTCTTAATATCAATGTACTTTTTCCATTAACATAACAATATTTATCAATGTATAAATTGTGTACTTAAAGTTCAATATGTACGCATGATTTGTTTGACGAAATTTTCATAAATTATTTATTAATGCATTACAAATTAACATCTTCAACCGTGCAGCACGTAGCAAATTATATGCCTCAGATCTGACCGATTAAATATTTCTTGTTACACTGTGCTTTTATGTATACGCAAAACATAAAGGGTGTCAACCGAGGACATTGGCCAGAATACACACCTGCTAACCGAGGTCCTACCGCCTATTTGATGTAGACCACGGTTAGTCGTTCCGAGCCTGGTTTTGTGTGAACTGTGTAGGTATATATGACTCTCGAGTCGGCAAAATATATCTTCAAACACTCGCTTTGACGCACGTCTCGATGCAGTTGCACCTGACCGATTCCTTTTAGATCTGACCGATATAGTTGCATCAGCAATGTAGTTGTATCTGAATAACTAATTCGACAAGAAAAGTTTTAAACTGGATATGCAATACTCAGTTGCTTAACCAATTGATAATATAGAAAATAGATAATGTCAATATATATATATATATATATATATATATATATATATATATATAT
>OY759274.1:8673490-8738490 GCA_963662155.1 Lamellibrachia columna
TTATTTGGCCCTTATATGTACATGTATTAGTATTACAAATATAAATATAGCGCACGTATCAAATAAGGGGCAAATATACAACGACGGCGCTTTATCATGCTGCTGTCCCCAGAAGGGGCTGTATGGAGTTAGTAATCTGAAATTTACGAATCTGTCACCATTAAATATCACTAGTAATAAATATATGCTCCAATACATTAATTGCCGGACCAATTAAATGTGCAACAATGGAATAGATCATATCTATATACAATACCGAACTAACATTTATGCACAAACCTAGCTTTTCATCATATAATAAGAATTAAAGCCGAAATTGTTTGAAGATGATCCCTTAGCAAGACTCGAAGAGGCACATATGACAGGTAGTCCGTTGATGAACATCTTTCATGTATCGCGTGAACAGCGACAATAAAATTATTTCCTAGAAAATAGTACTCAATATCTAAAACGGGATATGCAATACAGAGTTATTTCACCAATTAATATATAGAAAATAAATAATATGACACAATATTGTAAGGTAGGTGGATTCGCTATAACGTAGATTAAAAATAAGTAAACAAACACAGTCATTTCAACAGTCAATACATAAATTTTAAAGCTACAAGCTATGAAGATAAAGGAAGTGCATGGTGGAATAAACTTCCATGGCCTAGCTGCTGTGATACACATTACTCGATCATTACCAACCTCTCAGAGTGTCGCCGTTCCAGCCATGAGGGAAATGCCACCCGTGCACGGCGCTGTTTCCTGCTAGTCACTTCGATCCTGTGCACACATAAAGAACACTTTGTTTTTGTTCGTCTTTGTATTGGAACACCTTTTTCAATCTTCACAAATGTTCCCAGACTGGCTGTCAACGTCACGCACAACACCGCATCAAGCATACAGTGTGTGTCGTAGGCCAAGAATGTGTATAGAAACTGAAGCCATGCAAACCAGCAAGTGGGGTCTTTCACAAATGGGTCTTGTCAGGTGCGTCAACAGAAGCACGAACTTTGCCTGGACTGTTATGTAAGAAACTAATTTGAAGAACGTGCTGGTCGGTCAACAGTAATTAAGCCTTGTTGGACTAGCCGCAGTTCATTTGGTGATCTCTTGAATGTTCACGGGCAGCTGTACTACTGTATTGTCTGTGCTGGATATAGGCAACGAACCATGACAGGCATATCCTTCGACCCAACCGACGATGTTGCCCGTGTTTTCATAATAGCGTGTAAGCTGCATGTTTATGTCGGTCGATGTCAAAAGCTTCGCTTCGATTCAGTTGAAGCCGTACCACCCCTTTGTGGCTGTCACTGACCTTCAACAGCTCATTCGGAAGCGCTGTTTCAGTTGATAGGGTATTACAATCAGAATTGGGGTTAATTACATTGTAATTAGACCATAGTCTGCCGAAATAACCCGTGGCGCCTCTGTTGCAAGGTAAATGTGAAATCGCTTGAGATTGTCGACGGAAATACGACACGCACTTCGCGCAAATTGTTTGCCGTGCGTTGAAACAATAGCTTGTCAATGTTAACGCGCTTATTCAAAAGAGCAGGTTCATGGATTTTATTGTGGGACATTGTGGGAACTCATAAAACTTGAAATGGATGCACTTAAATTATATTTTTTTTCCATATACTTTGGCACGTCAAACCACAGTTATAGAGCACAGGAGTCGGCGGTATCTTTAGTCTACCTCGTTTTCGTTGTCCTTCGGGGGTTATCTCAAAGCTGTTTTGGCCATATTGTCATCGTCCTTTGGCAAAACTTGGCCGATTCTTGTGGTGAACAAGTCATCCATGTTAATCTGAGCAGATACTTTCAGAAGTTCTGTTTTAGAAATCTTTTGTGGCCAAAAAAATGGCATGTTGTTTCAAAGATATGTTGTGTGGAAGTTTGAAAATTATTTCTCATCTGCGTCAGTCAAACGCCAGCATTCTGAAACATATTGCAGAGTGGACGAGTTATGATGGCAAATAGTTTGCCTACATGTTATATGCATGCGCACCACAACTTGGTTGTCTCAAGGACAAAATAACCCTTTTTCGACCTTTTCTAAAACAAAATATCTAATAACGTTATAAACTTTAATGATGGCTAACGTAATTCACAGCAACATGACAATAGTACATATCAAGACATCCAGTTAACCACAGTATGACACATCATTTTTTCATTGTAAGTTATTTCCATAACGTTTATCATGTCTATGATCAGAGGTGCAATGTGTAGAGGAACAAGCGAGATATTGGCAGGATCCAAACATTGAAAAAGGGTGTTATGTTTCCCAAAATCTAGGGCACTAGTTGAAAGCCATTCAAATTTCTATCGGGGACAGCGTTTTACAATACACTGGAAATAATTGACAGATTGATAAATCTTGAATTATGTATGCCGTTATATTAATTATTAATTGAAACGGCCATTGTGCGCGAGATCTACAAATAGCTGCGTGAGTGCGTGAGATGGAAGCCAAATGCGTGAGTCTCACGCCAAATGTGTGAGACTTGGTAGCTCTGTATGACTCTTACTGTGGGTGTTATGCCCCACCTTATTTGAGGTATCCAAGTTCTCGTGATAAAGCGGTAAAATGCTCATAAAAAGCAGGAAACATCCTCCTCCGCTCATCTTTATTGGCTCCAAAGACATAACATGTGCTTAGGATGGACTCGTATGCAACAGATAGATCGATTTTAGTGTGAATTTGTTTTGATTTTTTAAATTACAAAAACTGGACATTTCAGCCAAAAAGCGGAGGGGGAAAAGCGGTATTTCCTGCCCGAATGTTGAAACTTCAGAAAGAGTGTCCCGTGCCTCTCATGCTTATCATTCATGCCCGAATCATGGTCGGATCCAGGGTGTCCATGATGTGCCCGGGAACCCCTCAATTCCTCGAATCACAATGGCCCACGAACTGTTTATTACCTTGCATTGCAGTCTTAATTTCAGGATGTCAATGTTTCCCTGGTTTCCTCACTCCATGCTTTGATAAAAGGTACTGGATATGGTAAGGTCGAAGTAAAACACAACAGGTGACAGAGGATACGACATTAATGTCTGATTTCGGTTTTGTGAATTAGTGATAAACGCAAATTCCAATCTCCATGTATGTGTATAATATTATACTTATTTCAAAACGACTGGATTTTCTAACCATATTCTTATAAATATGTCAGTAAAATCATAGAGGTTTATGTAACCTCTAATTTGGACGAAGGAAAATGGCTGTGGCTGAAGAACTTACCGAGTTCCAGTTGTCATCGCGGCTTTATAGTTTCCGGCGTCACACATATCTGTGTTACAGGTACAGGCTTACACGTATGTTAAACCTAATTTCCACCGTCTTATTTTCATGACGGATTAAATTTAAAGAGTGACAAAATGTCGGCGGAAAACAGTGAAATGTGCCAATAATATTATATTTATTCATTTATATTTGTGCATGGTTGTGGTGCGTGCGTGCGTGCGCGCTTTCTAAATGTACTAATGTCCTGTTCGTCCATAGGACGTCTCAACCGATATAGTGTAGTATTGAACAACGTGTTGCGGCATGAACCAACTGTGGACAAGTGGATCAAGTTGGTAAACATGAACAACAAGTCCCGTGATTGACAAGGTGAGGCTGCTAGCAATACACGGTGAGTCTGCGAGCGAGACAAGATGGGTTGTTTTTAAAAGTTTTATGGTCTCTTTAAATTCGTAGTTCGCAATTTGAAGAAAACGAAGCAACGTGGCGAGCGTGACACGGTGAATCTGCGAGCGAGACACTGTGATTCTTGGAGCGTGACACGATGAGTCTACGAGCGAAACACGTTGTGTATGTGAGTGAGACACGGTGAGTATTCGAGCGACACGATGTGAATTGTGTCATAAGCTATGTGATCCCTTTAAAAACATGGTTCGTAATTTGCGGAACATTATAACAACATCACATTTTCATACGACACGTTTGTATAAATACACACGGACCCGCCTTGTGGATTCCAACTCAACACCACGCGTCTACATTCCAATATTCCTGGTGGTAGGTGAAAGTAAGCAAACGTTTGCAGGAATCGTGTAGAATATCATGTAATATGATGAAGGTTGATGCTTGTTTCTAAAAAAACGAGCACACACCTGTTCACCATACTACAGTGAGGAATTCAAATGACACTACAACTCCTGTCAGTGTGGTAAGAAATAAATTTCCTCCATCCTGTACAGTTCTTGTATTTTCCGCTTTTAAGGCAGTGGTAGCGATGGCGTCCTTGGCCTCGTGTCTGTACGTAGGGCTACTCGATGGTTCGGACGGAGAGAACCTCATCAGCAATGTCGCGCCCTACACGCCTGCCTTCAACTGTTGGCAGTCTATCAACATTGTTTTTGAACATAGACATAGCCATATTTGAGGACTACACAACACTTATGCTGTGCCCAGATTAAAATTTCTATGCGTGTGCCAGTGACTGTAGGATCCCTTGCGCAGGAAGACGCAATGCAATTGTTTTGGCCGCCATTTGATGGGGAGCATGTTGTGTTTTGATTTTCTGGAGAGAAAAATTACACAATTTAACGAATTGTGTTCAGCGAGTTGATGAAATAATAAATATTAACATACTTGATTTTCGGAACTGTGTTCGCATGCTTGTAGAGTTGTGTGTGTATGTGTTTCCGTTCAGTGGTGTGTGTGTGTGTGTGTGTGTGTGTGTGTGTGTGTGTGTGTGTGTGTGTGTGTGTGTGTGTGTGTGTGTGTGTGTGTGTGTGTGTTTGTGTGCGTGTGCGTGTGCGTGTGCGTGTGCGTGTGCGTTTTCGTGTGTATCGTATACGCACGCACGCACGCACGCACACAGGAATACAATCGGGTATACATTGCTACGCAAGCATAACATAACGTAATTATACTTAAGTATACATACACGTATGTCCATAAAAAACTAGCGTTGTCCTTAATTAATCAGAACGCGTAATTTAAGTGGACACTTGAGGTTCACGACGTTCACGAAGCACACAATTATTACTAGAATTTAACAAGATTTAACAAGATTTGCCACCCAAGCCAAAGGCCCAGATGGCAAGTGGACAAGGAAGCCATTGGCTTATCGAGAGTCCAACAATGTTCATCTACTTATAACCCGCCCTCCTGAGATATGTGTCAACTTTGTTTGTAAACATATTCACGCTGCTAGCAGTGACACAATCTGTAGACAATTTGTTCCATTCATTTATTGTCCTCTGTGAGAACGAGTGCTTCCTGATGTCCAATCTACATTGATCCTTTACTAATTTTACCTCATGTCCTCTAGTTCTGGTATCCTTCTTGAGTGAGAAAAACATATTTCTATCAATATTTTTATACCCATTCAATATCTTCAGAACTTCAATCTGATCTCCTCTTAACCTCCTTGTCTCTAGAGTTGTTAAACCACATTCTTTCAGGCGTTCTTCATAACTAAGGTCTCTAAGTTCTGGAATAATTTTAGTTGCTCTCCTTTGTATGCGTTCAAGCGTATCTATATCCTTCTTACGATATGGTCTCCATGCTTGCACTCGTTAATTTCCTCCGTGTGTGTTTTATTGTACAGTGCAGTGCAGTGTATGTTTGTTTGTTTGTATGCAGTGCTGTGTGCGTGTGTGCAGTGCGTGTGTGTATGTGTGCGTGCGTGCGTTCGAGTGCGTGTGTGATGTGTGCGCGCGCGCGCGTGTGTGTTATTGTACAGCGTAGTGCAGAGCAGTGGAGTGTGTTTGTATGCAGTGCTGTGTGCGTGTGCTTGTGCGTGTATGGAGTTGTTTGTGCTTATATACATCTGAATGTGTATTGTTTATTAATATTGATGTCGATAGAAGCCACTGGTAATACGAGGATGTATTTCCCTACCCAGCTATGATAAGCGTGGTTATTTTGTTAAACGTCAGGTGCTACGATGGTTGGGCTGTGTTGGTGTGGGTATTACGATAGTTGGGCTGGGATGGTCAGGCTAGTACGATGGTTGGGCTCCAGTGGTTAGGATACTCAGATGGTTGGGCTGCGGTAGTCAGGGCGCTACAATGGTTCGGATGTGGTGTTCGGGGTACTAAGACGGTTGCTTGTGATGGTCTGGATACTACGATAGTTGGACTGCGGTGGACAGGGTACTACGATGGTTGGACTGGGGCCATCAGGGTATGACAATGGTTTGGCTGCGGTGGCGATGGTACTACGATGGTTGGACTGCGGTGGTGAGGGTACTACTATGGTTGGACTGGGCCGATCAGGGTACTACGATGGCTGGACTGCAGTGGTGAGAGTGCTACGTCGGTTTTTTTCTGAGGTGGCGTTGGTACTACTACGGTTGGGCTAAGCTTTACTGAGAGGTGCATTTCGCCATTATTAAATGCACACACGCACGCTCTTAGGCACGCACGCACGCACACGTCTGAATTATACACACTCACTTGAAATAATTAAGAAAACAAGTTGAACTGTTTTGTAATTAAATATGTCAGATTGTATTATCGTATATAAAGAAGCATGTCGACAAATTGCGCCAAACAATTGCCACAGACCACCCTGAGGATTCTCAGCGAGTCAAAATAGTTGCTCCACCTAACGGGTCTAACGGAGACAGTGCGACTACAATACTGATATATAGACACCAGTGTAGTTTACCATAAAGTCTTACGAATTTTCTTGAATTTTCTTGTACTTGTACAGTTTATTTTTCCATAAATCATATACATATACAAATCAAGTGTACATAAGAACTAATTAGAGCCCTCATTTTTTTCAATGCGTTTCTTCTACAATTCTCTGAGTTTTTAATAATTTCTGAGACAAGTTTTGACACTAAGGGATTTTAATTGATCCTTCACATTTGAAACAGACAATTCTTCAGCTGGATTTTCCTCCATAGAGTGTTCAAGCTCAGAAGTATGCTCAATTCGTTGTCTCTTTTTGAAGATGTCTTCACGCCAGTACACAAGGTTTCTCTTTGAATATTCCCTGCATTCTGTTTGCATATGCTTCAGTTGCAGCTGCCTCATTGAACCTTTCAAAATGTTAGCACATGCATCTATTTTATTGGAATGCTGGTGATGATTTGATTTGGCAATTTCATTTGCTTTCTCCATGCCTTGACCACTAAATGTTGTCAGTCCAAGGTGCAAGCCAGATAGAAATGGCATATGATACACAAGGCAGGGCATGTAGGGGGTGACCCTTTTCTTTTCATATCCTTTCCGCTTCCCTTCAAGTCTAATGAAAAGTTTCACCCAATCATTGGCTAGACCAAAAATATTTGCAGAAGTGACACTATTATGATCACGATAATCATGATTGACAACTCCATATAATGCATCGAATCTCTGGTAGACTTCTACAACTTCTACTCTTTTGTATTAGGATGTATAGCATCCCCAACAGCAAGCTGCTCTTCTAGACATTTCATGGTACCTTTACAGGCTACATTCCTGGTCTCCCATATTCTGAAACTTATACCCCACAATGAGAAATGCACTTAACTAGTTAATCAATATGGGATACATTTGGTTTGGGAATAATCCCATTTTTTTCTTTAGCATCATAATCAGTTGCATCCTCGATAAAATTGATTAGAAGTATGTCAGTGATTCGAAGCATCATATGCAGTTGATCAACAACAACTGGACTAAGTATGATTCTAAGAAGAGGTTTAAGCCTGCAACCATGGTAATTGTTCAATGCGTTTTGCGACATTTCTTCGATTGTTCTTGCCAAATTTTCTTGGCAGTAGAAATCATGTGCTTTAGACATATCCCTACGGTCATCGGTGTGAATCTTGCAGTATATGAAGGCATGGTTGGAAGTTGCACCCGCCATTTCAAGTACCATAAGGAGAAATTTGTAATCTCCTCCCATACATACATTTACCTGAATTTCTTCGCCATTTACTTCAACAGACTTGGATGAAAAAAGTGAATTTATGGACACGAAGACATTCTTAAATGAAGATTTAGATGTAGATACATTGGAATCCAGGGTGGCATTATCTCCTGTCGTCATGGGATGAAACATCCAACATCCGTTTGAATAGGGTACACCTGACGAATACACCAATTACCATGTGTGTTTACAGAAATTAATATTTCTAATACCTCCATAATTTTACGATTTTGTTATATATGATAATGGATAACTTAATAATGCAACACCGGGTTTCGAAATCACCTTCTGCCATTTCGAAACTCGGGCAATTTTGACTTGTTTTAATCCTAAATCATATTAAATTAATCATATTAGATTAATCACATTAAGTTCTACAAACGAATTCGCTTCAACTACAATTCACACGTCCAGTCACCGGGAAGAGAAACACATATTTACGTGTTTATCTTCAACAAAATTATTCTGCAACATGTTATAATCCACATTACATTTCCAGACGTTGGATCTGCGACTAAGCGTTCGTCCTCGCCCAATTTCCTGACCCCGGTTATGTGAATAGCGTTGTCCAGATAATTTTCCGTTTCTCCGCCAGTTGGCTGGTAGAAAAGCGTGGAACTTGTTAGGTTTTAAATGACAGTAAGATTGATATTTGTAGTTCTATGGAAGTTAGACACAACTAAGACATCGGCCATTACCCATCGGCCGTACGAAAAGTACAATAATAAGTAAAACTATTATGTTTTTGTGGCGGTGTATTAAAAATCCCTTTATATCGCCCACGTTTCAGTACTTGCATGTATTTCCCGTTTACTTATGACAGTTAGCCATGTATTTTGGTAACACAGGAGTGGTTTATTTGCAGATTTTTGCATCTGTAGAGTCAGTGAGTCCACTATATGTTTTTCCATTTTTCTGTGTGGAATCTTGTTACTTCCCCTGACATAGTCATAGTCATAGAGAATCATACATAGACACTAGCCTGGTGACTGAAGCCTGGCTGGGCTGAGTTCGACTTACCAACTAACACCGACCAGTGGTCGAAGAGCAAAACCAACGTATGACGTGTGCCTACATCCATTATCATATATGAAATTATGGAGGTATTACAAATATTAATTTCTGTAAACACGCATGGTAATTGGTGTATTTGTCAGGTCTACCCAATTCAAATGGATGTTGGATGTTTCATCCCATTGTAACGTCACCGTTACCAGTCTCTCATAACCGTCTCACGTCAGGACCTTCCACCTACTTCATTCAGCATTCAGCCCTGACGTGATTTTGAATAGAGACAACTAATACACGTTCGTGTATTCTACAGGTTCGATCTACAGCGTAGGCTTTTATTGTTATGCACAACATCAATCTGTTATAGCGCTACTGACGTACATAAACAAGTTCTCTTGAGGGTTGAAGATCACCTCCCTTGGTATCGGAAGATGAGACCTCGGTAGTAGGCTCTCTCAGCTCTCTCTCTCTCCGCTGGCCTCTACTTATAGTGGAGTTGGAAACATGGACATGCTTCCTATCACGTACGCCAATCACGCTCTTCACATGGACCTTTCTGCATTGAAATGTCTAATTAAAATAAATATTGTGCACCTCCATTGTCGGAGAAGCTAAGTTGGGAATTCATGGAACCCGTAACTCAAATCTCATATATAGGTATGACATCGTGTAGACACTATGCAAATCTTCCTCTTGACCGCACCGTTGGTCAGTGCGATATTAATCACCTTTTCCCGTTTCGACAAACACCACTGCTTGTCTATCGTCGAGTGTTCAATAGAGCATTGAGACTCATCATGAATCAGTGATACATCCCGTATTGACATGTCTACATAAAATAGATAAACGGTGTGCACTTCTGTTAGTATTCATATATTACTCTGCTTTTCATATATACACGATATGCTCTTTACACCATGACGACAGGAGATAATGACATGGTGGATACCAAGGTGACAGGATATCTGCCTCAAAAAAAGGTGGGATTGGTGGGTGGTTACACCCCCTCATAGTTGTTTACCTGCAGTCAGATAACATTTTACAATACTTTGTAAATCACACAGTATAAGGGTATATGATCAGTGGTGTATTTGGATAAAATTAGTTTTACTGTATTTTTCTGTTGCACCACTACATGGTAGACTGAGTGACTAGTCTTGGTCTCCCCCTTTGTGAGATCTATTGAGGAGTGGGAGGTTGGCCTAACAATAGGTGCGAGGTAGGATTGGTGGGATGTGGACTCTCAAAATTGTTGGGAGATGGGAAGTGGAGACCCTCAGACACTCCCATCTGTTGTTCTAACACACTATTCATGTGAGTGGGTCCCTGGTGACAATGGTCATAAGCAAGGTCCCTAGGTAACAGTGATGACACAAAGTGTATAAGGTTGAGGTGGTCCCATGCTGATTCACGTGACAGTTGTCTCAGACAACGTCCCATGGCAACTGTGGGGTGCACAACTCTTGAGTTTCCCACTGCGGCTACATGAGGGAAGATGGAGTAGAGTTGGGCATTTCTCCCCCTTTGAGGAAGTTGTAAATTATATTTTATTATAATATAACATACGTGTTTTGTACTTGTATCAACAGACAACATTCTAGCTAAGTATATAAAGTAAGATTGTCTGATTGTAAAATCTAAATATTTGAGATATTATGATAAATTCTGTATATTTGTGATCTGTATAGTTCAGTAGTTTTGTACTGATTGCTTTTTTCAGAGGTGGCCATTTTTGGATTCATTAAATGTTGAAATTTTCTATGTTAATCATACGCTTGTTCACAATTGGTGTGGTAATCGGATGTAATCTATACCAAACTGTGGTTGAGATTGGTGCCTAGTTATATTTATGAAGCCATTACAGTTGATAAACAGGCAGGATATCATAAAATCCAACAGAAAGTTAACCTGTCTTCATTCTGTCACAACTTGATACCAGTGGACTGAACAGTTGAGGTGGTTGAATGCCTGCTTACCTCACCAGGTTGCAGTGTGGAGCTGGTAGGACTCAGTGCATGGGACAGTCTGCGATTGGAGGCAGGCATGTGTCTCTATGGCAACAACTTTGACGAGAGGATTACTCTGGTGGAAGCAAGCCTGGCTTGGACCATGGGTAAGTGCTGCATCCATCATGAAGCATCATGGATTGCAAAGTTGACTGTGTAAATGATTGCAATAATATCATGCCAGATATATAAGCATTCTGAAAAATTTTACTATTTATTACCCCAAATAATCATATTTTAAAAGAAATTGAGTTGCTAAGACATTTAGAATCTTAGGTGTTGACACGCCTATGTTTCAGTAAGATTAATTGTTCTTCATGGTCGCAAAAATTCAGTGAGTACATCTTGTTGGAATTTAAAATCCATATTGCTTAGTTTGGAACTTGTGGGGATGATAATATTGTTAATATGAAATAGTTAAGAATTTGTGCAGCATTTGCGTAATATACATTCAAATGGTAAAGTGACAATTGTTTCAACTGGGATGGATATTTGGTTGCGTGTTTGCTGTCCGAAACCCTTAAATGATTGATAATTTGCATATTGGAATGGTTTAACTAGTTTTGTATTAAACAATGTTATGCTATGCAACTGGTCATTGTTATTGGTTCAGTCGATATCATCTATTTCTATCAAACCTTTGTTGAGCTTTTTCTGTGCACCCAGAAATCTACCTTTTTTGCTTGTAGAGGAAATTTTTTCTATAAAATTGTTTTTTTGAATGCGCCCTCTGAGACGAAATAAAAAAATTAATCTGCTATAAATTTTCCGCACAAAACCCCTGGATCCCCTCACATGCAGCATAAAATATTTAAAATAGAATTTATTAACTGAAATATTCCTGATTAGTATCAACTACGTGCCGTTGTGAAACTGCTGACGTTCCAGGTGTCAGCATCATTCTGCAGCAGCTAAAAGACAGGGTGGCCGTGAGAAGGGTCGGCTGTGTGTCTTCTGGACCCCCGCAAGAAGTATGTGTCATCATGTCTATGTTTATGTCCTCACAGTTTTGTCATTCTTAGATTTCAAATTGTGACTTTCTTGTGATGGTTCATTGGTACGTTTCTTTTGGGTGTCCTCTTTTCGTTTTTCCACATGGTTTCCAGCACCATGCCTGTTTTTGCATTCTTGTTTGCGCATTCTAAAGACATGGCCAAAATATTTCTATCTTCTGTTCAATATTGTTGACTTGATTGACTCAGCATTTGTTCATTTAAGGACTTCCTCATTGGTGATAAATTTGTTCCATTTGATGTTTTCTTTAGAAGCCCAGGTGTAGCAAATAACGTTGTTGTTGAACATTCTTATGTATAAATAACATTGTTGTTGAACATTCTTAGGTATTTATACCCTTTGTATTGATACCCTTTGACCTCTAAATTGTTGTGAGTTTTTGAAATACTCCCCATGCCTTTCCTAGCCTATTCTTAGTGTAAATGGAATAGTCTCCATCTTTGGAAGTTACATTTCCAAGGTAGGTGAAATGATCCACATCTGTCAGTAAAACTGGTTTTCACAGTTTGCTGTTGTGACTTAAAAATTAGAGATGGTGTAATTTTTTTACACTTGGTTGTTTTTAGTACACGGGAAAATGTAATAATATTGTGAGATAATGTTGTCTTGTTCTGTAGCAGACACAATATAAGGGTATATGATCAGTGACATATTTGGGGGGAGCTTTGGGCCATGGCGCCCCTTTGGTTTACATTTTTTAACTGTATTTTTTTGTTGCACTGCTACATGGGTGATTAGCCCCGGCCCTCCCCCCTGTGAGATCCTAGACACATCACTAAACGTGATAAATTAAAACATCCAGTTGAAAAATCTGACATCTCAATCTCAATAAGGGGTTGGCCTGAAAAATAGGTGGGATTTAGGATTGGTGAGAGGTGTACTCTCAAAATTGGTGGGAGGTTAACCCCCAAAACAAGTGGGAGATGGGAGGTTGAAACCCTGCCACAGTCCTCCGTTCTAGCATACTATTTATGTGATTGGGCTGTTGAGGAAAGGGAAAGTATCAAACAAACAAATCCGTCTGTTATCTCTTGGTGGACACCTACTAAAATTTTACATTTATTAGCATAATAATGACTAATGTATTTCTTTATGTTACAGTAAACAGGGCTGGGTCCAATTACACAAAATTATATCAATTACAATTACATATTTTTTTTTATTACAATTACAGTCATAATTTTCCAAATCAATTACAATTACACTGTTACAATTACATTATGCGGAACCAAATATATTCAGCATTTGTTAATTATGTATTTTTGCGCGTTTTGCTGAATTTCAATATTTTGTACACAATTGATCAACAAATATAACGGTAATGTTTGTACATTTTGTTAAATTGTGACTTTGAATTATACTAAATAAAAAGATAGCCGTTTAAAACATATTTTTATTATATAAAAATACAATGCAATATCCAGACATAATCCTACAGGACATATTCCAATGCAGACATTTATCCGTGCGCATTTCTTAAATTTTTCTTTGGAAAATACTAATAATAGGGTTTTATGTGTTTACTTTGAGGTTGTAGCTCCTGCTCTAAGCTGACATGCTTAATTGGTCTGCCCTTTGCTTTGTGGGAGTTGGGAATGGGAAGAGAGGCCATATAAACGGTCCTTGCCACCTGACCTGTCTCCAACCCACCTCAACACAAGGGGTGTAATTGGCTTGCAAACTCTGCAACATTTCACTGAGCTGATATTTTCTGAAGCAATATCAGGCTACAGGTCTTTCCATGTTGTTTGAATACCAGCTTAGCCTTTGTCTGACAATGTCTGTGCATTGTTTATTGCTTCCTGGCTGTTACCAACTTACTGAAAAGGCTAATTGCTAAGGCTACCCACCACTAGCACCACTGATCAGTACCCACCAGGCAGTGAATACTGAGACTTAAATATAAATATATAAGCAGGTGTTATTATTAATCTTAATTTTTAACTCATGTGAGACTTAAATTATATTTTTATTGACAATTCGTTCAGGTAGTTTGTGATATGAAACGTACTGTAATTGATTGTAATTGAAATAAAATTTCAATTATACAAAATATAACAATTACAATTACAGCAACATTTTGAAACCATAATCAATTACAATTACACAATTTTGCTGTAATCAATTACAATTACATAATTGGACCCAGCCCTGACAGTAAATTTAATGTGTACACTGACTTACTGAGATGTCAGATTGTTCAATTGGACAGGGGTAATATAAAAAATTAGAATCATACCCTCTTGAAATGTTGCTTATTTTGAATGTTTTAATTCATCATATTCTTCGGCGTATCTAAGATCTCACAATGGGGAGAGCAAAACTAGTCATTCAGCCTACCATGTAGGGGCACAACATAAAAATACAGTAAAAAATGTACCCAAAGGGGACCGTTGCCAAAAGCCCCCCTCCAATCCGGGCTGGGTGAATTAAAAAATGAATTGGAATTATTCAATTCAATTCCTGAATTTGAATTGAAAGAATTTCACCAAGCTGAATTTGAATTGAAAGATTTTTATTAAGTTGAATTGGAATCGAACGAAAATTAATTGAACCTCATTTTTTTGTGTGGTGCAATCTGGTTTTATTTCAAATGTGGCCTTCAATCCAACCATACAATTGTATGCCTAGTATATGCGTACACATTAAATTAACTGTTTCCTAATAAAATAACTCTTGCACAATCTTGAAGGCTGGGAACCTGAAGAAGACATATCTGCGTGACTTGGTCAAGGGGTGCAAGATGCTGGCTTTAGCAGACTGGTCATTGCCCGTGTACTACACTGACCAGTCTCATTCTGTCACACAGGCACACCAGGTATGTGTTTGTTGCATTGGCGTATTTGATGTGAACAGATTTACATTTAACGAAGGAGGTTTGTGTATCTGTTTACTAATCTGAATATACTGTATGCTGAAGATACTAAAATAACACAAATTCCTTGACAGTTTAACATTTTATGAATGTGTCTACTCTACCAGTTCAACAAATACGGCTTGTGCATGCATTCATGCGTGCGTGCATGTGCGCACATGCGTGTGTATATATTAGTGCCCTGCGCGGACCTAGAATTTGATCCTAAGCCCGGCCCGCAATTAGCAGTTAGAGGCCCGGCCCAGGCCCGCAATAATTTTTCAAGTCCGGCCCAGGCCCGCAAACTAGAATTTAGGCCCAGGCCCGAACCAGACCGTGAATGTTTGGCCCAGGCCCGGCCCGCAAGTTTCAGGCCCAGGCCCGGCCCATTCCCGCGGGCCAAAGATGGGTAAGCCCGCAAGCCCGCGGCCCGCTAAGTTTAGAGAAGATAAACCTATATTCTTATAACAAAGACGAAAAACAAATAAACTGTAAAACAGTTGATTTGTCCATAGTGTGCTGGATGAGTTCTAAAAATCCAGCACCACCAACTTCTTCAAACGAAAAAATATCCTGAAGAAAAATAAAGAAAAACTTCTTAGTGTCATTACTATTAAATATGATAAGATTTGTTATATTTGGCTTTAATGTATTGGCTTATGGTTAGGGTACGAGGTTTGTTTATCTAACCCTGACTTAACCCTTATGCAAGCCATAACCCCAATTTATATTGTTAATTGAATTAGGTCAACTAAGTTAACATAATTTAATATGATATTTCAATTAAATGTCACCCACTGGCACTGACACCCAGTGGCATTTCCAGCAGGCCACCAGTCACTAGCCTGAGACAGACAGGTTCAGACATGTGTGAATTAGTACAAGTGTGAATGAATTAGGACTGGGGAGAAATACCAATTACCAACTGGGTTGGGTACAGGGTAGTGGGCTAGTGGCCTAGTGGGCACTTGGCAGTGGGCAGGTCATTCAGGTGGGCAATGTTTGGAGGGAAGACCTAGACTATAGAATGTCCACTGGTGATAAGTTGATGGTTAATGTAATCATGGCTTGATTGCCTCTGCAAACATTTCTAAAGTAAACATTTGGGGCTGGCTACTTCCAGCCAAGCGAACTTATGGGGCCATTAGATTCCATGCAAGGTCTCAATTTGCAACTATATAATACTAAAGAAATAATTTTAAGCATTCATTAACCGGAATTACAATTTATAATCAGGTTTTATTAAAAAAATAAAGTAATAATCGCTGTTTTTTATAAATATGTTTATTATGTCCAGGCCCAGCCCAGGCCCGGCCCGCTCACATTAGGCCCGGCCCAAGCCCGATGTGTTTAAATTGTTTCTCGGCCCGGGCCCGCAGTATGTAGGCCCAGGCCCGGCCCGGCCCGCGGAATTATGTAGAGGCCTGCGGGCCGGGCTTGGACCCAAAGCCCGGCCCGCGCAGAGCACTAGTATATATATACGTATGTAGTAATTATGTACAGCAGTAAATGCACACAATCAGACAATGTGCTAATTTGTTTTAGTAGTAATAGTTTATTTTGAAAACACAAATGAAGAACTTTGAGAGACATAAATACTGAGACATGTCAACTTGTCAAGTAAGATGCACAGCAAGTTGGAGAAGTTGGAACTAAAATAGTGGGCGACCAATTGTCAAATGCTGGAACATCAGTGACATTTTCAACCTAATGAGTCTATATCCATGACTACATTACATACAACTACCATGTATTTGTTGTACTGAAAGAATCTGCATCCACATGGGCAAACATGCATCTCCATATCTGTAACTCTATGTACATTTATAAATACAGTTATAAATATTGAATAATGTACATGGTTCAGATGCAGGTTTACAGGGCTGACTGCATAAACTTCATCAAGAGCGTCATTGTGGGTGACATACAAGGTCTCCATGACAATCATGCCGCACGCACAGTATTCACTGAGTAGACACAAGGTAATTGGTGTATATGTCAGGTCCACCCTATTTATACGGGTGTTGGATGTTTCAGCCCATGATGCCAGGACACGCTGGACACCAACGTGATAGGATGTCTGCCTCAAAAATAAGTGGATGGTGGGATTGGTGGGAAGTTGTCATCCAAAACAGGTGGGAGAGGAGCATGGAGACCCCTGTCAATCTGTACCTGCAATCAGATAACATTTTACCTACTTTGTAAATCACACAGTATAAGGGTATATGTTCAGTGGCGTATTTTGGGGTCGGTTCCATTAAATCAACTCAAATTCAAATTCCTTTCAATTTAATCAATTCCAATTCAATTAATTTTTTTCAAATTCAATTTTTCAATTCAAATTCCAGCTCAAATCTTTCAATGCAAATTCCAAATTAATTATATTGGAGTTTTTCCAACACAAACGCATGGGATAATAGTAATATGTAATTATAATAGGCATTTTTTCTGTAATAGTAATAGAGGAACTTTTTCAAAAGTAATAGTAATAGATCTTAAAGTAATAGATACAATTCTATTACTTTTCTATCTATTGCTGCAAACTTATAAAATATCAGGTTTGTTTGCATGTTATTCCAATTGCTAGTAATTGTAAACAATGTATAGACAATGGCTGAGCCGTTATTCAAACAAAAGACCAGTAGGCTGATCATTTTATGGTTTCAGAAATACCTGCTCAATGAAACAATGCAGGAGTAACAAGCTAATTACTCATTGTTGGAAAGCTCAGGAGTCCCATTTTCATGATTTAAATGTGATTAATATTCTAGAAACATACCCACAAATTATTAACTGTGATCTCTAATTCCACTGAAATTAACTTAATATGATGACTCTGATGTGATGTTTACTGAGAAACTACAGTTCCTCTTGTTTTCAACATGTTGCAGTGACTGGATTATTACTCAGTCATTTGTAAGACACATTTTACTGAGAGTTGACGCTGATATTGTGTGCATCTCTCATCTCCCCAGGGATCATCTCAGTGAGGTGTGATGCTCGCACATACATACGAACCTTTGTGTCCACATGGGGCTCATTCTGCGGGTCCGAGGTCAGATGCAAGAGCTGTTTAGCTTCCAAGAAAGAGAAGGTAATGTTTGAAATATGATTGGAATGTTATATTGATATAGCTCGATACCTCTAGTCGTATTACAAAATTACAACACTGTTGCTATTTTATAGTAAGCTGTGACGTTTGCAACCTGGTTTCAAATTAGGTATCGACAATTTACTGTCATCTATCAAAAGTTAATGTTGACCCCTAAGACAGTTCTAATATACTTGGAAATACCAGTTTGTAAACATCACAATTACATATATCTTAAGAGCCATGAATGAGCACAAGTGACTTTGCAAATGTAATTAAAACGTAATTTTTTTTTTTAATTTACAATATATTTTCCAACGTGATTTTATTTGGTATAACAAGGTATGTACAAATCAGAACTACGTCTACTAAGATCACATCATTAATTGGAATATTTCATGGAGGGAGTGAACATTTCATTGCAAAATCCTCACCCTGGAGTGAATATTTCATGGGGGTGAATACTTGATCACACCCTGACAATTAATTTTGGTCAGACAGAAGTCTTGGCCAGAGAATCATTGAGTAATTGTGTCAACAACTTGTGTCGGAGTAACACAATTCAACCTTCAGAGTTCCTGAGAGGAGTTCATCTCTCGTGTGATGTTCTATGTTGAATTGTTAATAATCATAAATGTAACATAAACAATGTAAAATAAAATTCATTAATTAAAATAATGTTTAGTTTTTGTGCCCGCAACTGACGCATCTCAGACTAAGCTGAACTGTCTTCCTTTTTTAGATTAATTTATAGTCAATAGAGCATTTGTCAGTAGCTAGAATATGCCAGTGTTTTAAATCTTGTACTGTTCTGTATTCAAAATCTTGCAGAAGCTGTGCCTCAGATAAATACCAATTTTATTGTATAACTAATTAAATTAAGTTTAGATTATGAATCAGGTAAGTACAATTATAGAACGTATTTTGTAAAATGTTATCACTGGTAACTGTATTTTTTTTTTAATAACTTTTCTAACAATTTGTTTGTTTATTTCAACTGATGTAACCATTGATCTGTTACACAAACTGTTTTAGAACTCACCAGATAATGTATTTACTACAAAACAGAAACAAAGTTTTGAAAAGTGAAACATCAAACTAATGTCATTGTAATTGCATCCTATGTTGATCACTAGAGGGAGCTGTATGATTTTTGTAATCGTATTTGATTTTATAATTGCACAGATATGTCAGCAACACAAGCCGCTCGGCGACGGTGGCAGCAGCGATAACTTGACAGTGCCGCTACGAAGGATGGTGCAGCGGTGCTAGCGGCGCGGAACGTCTTCTTAGACGGGATGCAATCACCATGCACTGCTGTCTGGCGCACTCACCTTGCCCGGAATTCTAGTTCTTTACATTCGTTGCCGCACATGCCTGCTGAGATGCTGAAGCACGAGGACGCCACCATGCGACGTCACGCCAGCGAGATGTTACAGCCAACGAGCAAGAAGCTGGCAGCTTCTCACAAGGTGATGGTAAGTACATTCTGGAGGTCAACTTAGTATCATCCACAGTACACCAGCTGATATACTTGTATCTAATGCACTGTTGTGACTGATACACTGTCGTAACACATACATCATCTGCCCCTCCAGGTGGCACCACAAGACAAGTGTTTCTTATTCCACAGTGTAGCGCAAGTTGGGTAAATGCTTTATTTGTATAATTTATGTTGGCCGTGTACTAAAATTTCATAACAACTCGGCTGACACATCTACCCAATGAGTAAAACATGTCCGACAAGTGTACATGCGTAATTAATAAGTTGGCACACTTAATTAATATAGACTTATAGGCCAATCGCAACCAGTATAAATAACCATTAATATGTTGCTTGGTAGCTATCCAATTTGTTCAGAAACAAATGAATTCCTTGATGTGTTTGGCGGTAAAGAACACCTGTTTTCGTTCTTTAACCTTGGGCCTTGTGTGGCTCAAATAGCCACGTTCCGACAATTAAGCTTTTTTAATTAACTTCTCCTTAATGCGCAAAGTGATATAAATACTTTTCTTCCCTGTGCATAGTTAAATTATTTGAAAGTGCACAAAAAATTAAGTCTGGTCACAAGCGTTGATAGTTTACACAGAAGCAGACATTAATCACAATCACCAAAAGTTTAAAATGAATATAAAAAAAATATACTTAATTTTTTTTTTTTTACTGTTGTGACAAATGCACTTATTGTACATCAATCGTGGTCTAATAACATGTTCAATTACTGGGTGGTACCATGTAACTGTTGCTGCTGAAGTTTCCTGGGAAACATGGGTGGCTCAACTAACAATACCTTCCCAAATTCATAATTGTAGCATTTACATAAAAATTATTAAGATAGTTTACGTTGATTAACGCTTAATTCACTGTAATCATCCCAAACATTTTACTCAGATGGGTACCTCCAAGTCGAATGCCGCCTTTCTCATCTCGGTGAATCACATTTCAAACACGATCTGTCATGTCGTCTTCAGCTGGTTTTCGGACCGTGAGTGTGTCAACCGACTGTTTCTGTACAACATGGCGCTGACGTTCTGCGGCATCGGGACGTCTCTCAGCATCTTCTGTCTCAACTACGAGATGCTCGTTGTCTACGCAGCCCTCTTTGGTCTCTTTATTGGTGAGTTAGTTAATGTTGAAAGTTGAATCAAATGCTGTCTGCATCGTTTAATCTTGTAAGTTGTTCTTGTAATCATGAAGGATTTAAAGAAGTTTAGAAGTCTAGACATTTGATTTGTTTCCGACTGTCTTATCATATATATGGGGTGCAGTGGTTAGAACATTGGACTGTCAAACAATTTCATTCACTCCACATTGCTTTAGTTCACTCAGCTGTATAAATATAAATGACTTCCTGGCTATAGACAGTGGTGGATATGTGAACGAATAGTCTTTGCACAGTAATTACAGCGAGGCTAAATGCTTCCCAGAGAAGTTGAGTTGGTGTTGGAATGAACAGGTCTACCAGGGGGTGAAGTATAAAGCCCTTTGATTGGTCATACAGACTAGATACTGTGCTAGATAAGAACTTACCTTTGTACACACATACATAGCATACATAACATGTATCACATACCATACCAATTCACCAAGAAATGTGTTACAGCTAAACATCACCAATAGTATAATTCACCTCAAATCTAATACACCTGTATCTAAGTGCTGCCCCTTGTGACATATTGCAGGCGTGTGTGTGTGTCGTTGACTTCGGTTGTTCTGGTGGGTCTGCTGGGCACTGAGCAACTCACCATCTTGTTCAGACTGCTGCTTCTCTGCCAGGATGTGGCGACCATTGTCCAGTCCGTGGGGCGCAGGAACATAGTGATTGCAACATCAAACTCTCATCTTGATGCTTGTTCAGTGTCTGTTAAAGCTGCAGTGCGTGAAATTGGCTGAAGTCAGTGTAGATGTGTTTGGACGTAGATCTCTGAACAGTAGAGTTTTATTTACCTTGATTTGGCTATATTGGGTGTTAATCTAAAAAGGCTTCTTAAAATACCTACATGTGAAATAAACCTTGTCTGCACAAGGCATGTGTCTGACAAGTTTTGTTGAAACCTGGGATGGAGCTACATTTGTCTTGTTTGTTGTATTAGAGGTATTGTTGCGTTATTTGTGTCCCAGAAATTATTGCTAGTAAGTATTAATTTATATTATTAATCATTCATCATAACACAATGTTAGCAGTGTTGACCACATGTAGTGTTAAGAATGCCAATTTATTTTTCCGAATTGACGCAAACACACAGTTTGTTGAGAAATACTGGAAGTTATTTGTAGTCTGTTTGAGTGCAATATGATTGTTGATGTGTTCAATAGTTAAAGAGGATTATGGCATTATGTATATACATAAGTAGTTTACTACATTAACATAATTATCTGTGTGCTGAACAACATTAAAATTGCATGCCCCAGTAATATTGAAGTGTGGCTGAAAGTATTACCACTGGAGATACATGGTACATACTGTTGATGTGTTGTATGCCTGTCACAAGTTTACTATGCCAAAAGATGACATCAGTGTGACATCACTATGAACATTTGATATGTTTGGGGACCATGTCAAAGAGAGGTGGGTCTAATACAGAGGTCACACCATAATTGTCAAGGGCCACATACTAAATTTTTTAAATGTCTGTTGCTGGCGAAATATGATCACCAATGCATCATGGAGCGCCATGTGATGAGGTGTTAAGGAACTACTAATGTTTTAAATTATGTAATCGTTCACTGTATGGCGCAGTAATACCGATTTTAAACATATTCCAGTGGTTTATTAGTGTTTGTTCTATACATACGCTGTGTTAACTGTTATGAACATTGTTACATTGAAATGTTTTGCAGTCTGGAAAATTATAAACATTTTAAAGTGTTAATTGAAGGAGAGAGTCTGATAATTAGTACACTTTGTATACAGATATAAATGTCAACAATTGTGACACCTTTCCATGTCAATGTTTCTGCTCGACGGAGCTTTTGTAATCTCAGTCACTTCTTCAGCATCAGACTAATCTGTTCATTGGTGTCATGTGACCATGTTGGTGGTAGCCACATGACTATTGCTGTCTGTGAAAACTTGTTTTATGCTGCACATAAAACCAGGATTTGTTTCTAATGTTTTTCAGTGTTCATACAGACATTCTTGCCTGAACTTGTTCACTTTATCATTTGTATGTTGATTTTGTTGAAGTATTTTTGTTTTGTTACCGAGTGCTGGAAGATGATAGTTCAGTATGTTGTAAGGCAACGCTAGTAGACATTTGCTCCAGTAGAGGGCGCCACTGGTGTATTCGAGGAGTGGCATGTGTAGTTTCACTGATTTTTTCCATGCTAAAAGCGTGTTGAGGTGGGAGTTTCCGAGTCAAATAATACTGTGGAAAATATATAATTGGTCATTTCACCTGGAGCGAGGGATATGGTAGGCTGTGAGATAAGGTCGCCTAGTGATGATGTTCATGGGTACAAGGTACTGACTGACTTGCTGTTATACACACGAGGCCATTGACTCTTGTGTACAGAGTTTGAAGAAAGGGGCTCCACCTTACTGATTATAGCATATCTGTCACACAGAAGGTGAATACATAACGTATATCTGGGTAAATATCTAAAACAAACACACCATTGTAAATAAACATACATAATTTTATTTTTTTAAACAACCATGTATCAAAAGGTATGATCCTATGAATGCAATAATATATTTATAACTAGCATGCTGGATACAATAATCTACTTACAGTACACTGTCACTCTACACGTCATGAAATAATGATCTACCTGTAAGTGAACCAGAATCATGGTACACTATAGATGAACTAAATGAGTAGTTGTTTTCTAAATCACAGTGAACAAAGACAGGTTACCACATATTTACATAATGTAACGCAGATACTTAGTTTCACTCAGTTATTTTTCTCCCTAGCAAAATGCTCAAAGTTTTGTGTGGCTACTTCGTAACTAGCTGTTTTTTGTGAAAACTACTAAACCTATTCTTTCTCCATCACTGCGAGACACAGAATCCCCCCAGGGTTGACACGGCCATCTCCAAAGTGAAATCACCCTCACTGCAAACAAAATATCTACACATCTTGAGTAATTAAAATTATTCTATGAAGTTCAATTCATTTCATAAAAAAGTTATTAACACAGCATGTTTTAATAGATGTATTTAGGCATGGGGAGCATTAAAAAAAATTGGAGGTCAAAATGTACAAATATAAAGACCAACAAGAAATAGCAAAAGGAATGTTATAAATGTGCTTCTCTATTGCTCAGAAACATGGAAAAACGACCAAACAAATAGAACTGAAACTAGCAAGTTTCCAGACGAGATGCTTGCAGACTTCTAAACATCAGATGGAATGAATTGATCACTAACGAGGAAGTATTTAAAGAGCAAATGTTGAGCCAATCAAGTCAACACTATTGAAGAGAAGATGGAGATATTTGGGTCATATCCTTTGAATGCCGCCAACAAGAACACCAAAACAGGCATGGTACTAGAGACCATCTGGAAAGAGGAAATGAATGGCTGAAGATAGAGATGGGTGGCGTCTCTGTCTTGTGTGCCTCATGGCACAGGAAGAGAGTAAGAAAGATGCATTTATTATACAAAATAAATAATTGTTAATTTTGAGATAATCCCCCATTTAAAGGTCTCTTTCGTTTTGATAGTTGCCCTGGTCATCAGTTGTTACAAAATAAATTCCATGAAACTCGATTCATTTCATACATTAGTATTGAAATTTATTTATTTTAATAGTTATATTATACTAAACACAAATTCACATTAATTTTGAGCCAGTCCCCTATTTAAAGGTTTCCTTTGTTTTGAGAGCTGCCCTGGCCATCAGTCATTATAATGTAACTGAACTGAAGTAAACAGACACCTCTGACATCATTGCTACAATGTAACACATCAATGAACGTGATACGTTGTTGGGGCAGACACTGTTACCCTGTTGTGTTTACACCAGGGTGACAGACGGTAGATGGTGTGACAGTGTCAACATCAGTGACGTGACAATCAACTGACTTACCCAGTAAAACCTCTCTTCACCGAACTCTTCCCTCAGTTGACGGCGACACATATCTGACAGGGGACAGTTCCACACACTGGAAGACACAGGACAGATATGGGTTAAGCCTACTGTTACGTTTCCCATTGGTAACGTCTTGCATGATTATAAGAAAACGGGACTATCAAAACTTCTGAAACATCTTACCTGGCGTTGTCATCATCTCATTGACATGCTGATCAAGTTTAGTCAGTCTCACACTTCTAAACTCATTTAAAATGTCTGAACGTGCCACACCAGTTAATTGTTACCATTTCTGCACATGCCTTGTGGCGAAAACACCTATTGAAATCATCTAAAAATCCACAGTTACACCGTTAACATGTTCTACCAGCAAACTGGCCAACATGCCTGCTTTTTTGAAAATTACACATGTAAAATTACTGTGCCCAACATTCGTGTGTAACACACCAGGAAGTGTAACTGAGGTATGATCCCATATACAAGACACATACCACTGTCGTCACTCGGCTCTCTATGTGGGTCTGCGTGACACAAAACTAAAACATCTGTAAGAATCAATGTCAACTTATAATATCTCTAACTTTGGGCACTGTGTCAAGAGGTCTCTGGACATGTCACTACTGGCATCTGTCAAAGGGTTGTCACGGCAACCGTGTAAACAACAGACAGAAAGTAAACAAACGTTGGGTGATAAATTCTCACCCTCGGGGATCACGTGTTAGGGTGTCGTAAAAAGTAGTGCTTATTTTGATTAATAAAATTGGTACAAATGCAGATAATAAACATCAACAATTATTGAAAGGGTAGTTAACTCCAGACGTATGACAGACATGGCAACTATTTGTGGGGTGAATATACAAAATTTAATGCCAGGGGGGTGAGACCACAGTCCATCAACCTGTAACAACAATGACATTTGTTTAATCATCATTATAGACCTAAATTTCATCAACAAAATATAATCTATTTTCTGACAAAGTCACTTTTCTCAATCATTGTCGATTGTTCAGTTTAAATGTACAATGAAATTTTTTAATATGTAATAAATAAATAATTTTTTTTTAAATGTAAACAGTTTGTTTACACTAGACGACAATCCAGTAAACTGAAACAGCTAAACACAAGAAGTAATTAAATATATAAAGTGACATATGTGACGTTGTGACAACAATTGTAATAGTCGTCAGTTGAAACAGGTGTAAATAAAGTGTTAATTGACTAAATAATACTTACTCTAAATTACGTAGTCTTGTCACTGTACCAAGAGCGTCACCAAGCTCTCATCCGTCTTTAGTAATCCTTGGTTCCGGTTCAGACTACAAAGTAGATTATAATCCTGGATTAAAACAACACAAACAGACGACGGTGTCACTCACTGTGAACTCATTAAACCATATCAAATGTGTCATATACATAACTGGTAGATTAATGACATCTCAGTGAAATTACTACCACACGTCTGCCAAGACAATACAGACTCAACTGTGTCCGTGGATTAATAGTCACATTTTACTTTGTCAGTGTCAGTAATTATGTAACGACCTGGACAGTCAAACTTCTAGAAATGTCTGACCTACTTTCTGTATTTAATGTCACAAAGATATCACAAAAACTGACTGTTGACATAATGTATTGGAAAGGGCATTTGCCCTGGCAAGGTTTAACCCAACAACTACAACACTAATAATGTACCACAAACTTTCAGGTTCAGTGACTGACTTTCAAAGATCAGGGTCAGATCACTTTGCTCACCAAAAAGTTTTAAATGTTACATTATTGTAAATTTTATTGGGAAAATAAAAAATAATAATTTCATGTAGGCAGTACCTGAAATGAGGGATACAATTGTTTGTTATGTATTTTTGAAGCACTTTTCATTAATCTTTGTTATTACAAATTTTTATTTACATAACATTTATTGATAATTAATTATTGAAAAGGTGTTAATTTATTTCTATTTGTAATACATATTTGTACGTATATGTCTTGTTTACCTGAGAGAACTTATACAGTGACAGTCATGGTAACTATTTGACATTTACAGGGTGAATATACAAATGTGTTCTTACTTGAGCTCCTCTAGTTGATGACCCCCCGGCCCGCGAGTGAGTCCAGCCAAAATGGCGGTTAATGCTTTGTGGGAGAGATCACACTTGTCCAACCTGTAACAACAATCACACGTGTTTACATTTCATCAACAAAATATAATTTCTCAATCACTGAAATAAAGTGTACAATACAACAATTTTAATAAGTAATTAAAAATATATAATATTATATAGGTCAAATGTAAACTTTTGTTTTATATACATTACTCGACAGTGCAATATTCAAATCAACTGAATGCAACAGTTAAACATAAGAATGAATTCAAAATATAAATTAATATACTTGTGTTGACAACAATTATTATAGTTGTCGGTTGAAACAGGTTTAAATAAAGTTCTACTTGACTAACTAATTCTTACTCTAGTTCATGGAGATGTGTCATTACTGCTAGAGCATGACTCAACGCTTCAGCTGCCTCGACCGGCTTTAGTAATCCTTCGTTGTCGCTCAGACTACTAAAGTACATTATATTCCTGGATTAAAACAACACAAACAGACCACGGTGTTACTCACTGTTCACTGATTAAATCACATCAAATGTAATTGACAGACTTTCTGTGTTGATTGTCAGAAGTATTCTTACTCAATAACAAATTTACGCCAAAAATATCAACAAATAAAGCAACCCTGTTGGTCATCAGCTTTGACAATGTTACATAAATAAACATAATTTAGGCTATTCTACATAAATTATGAGTTTTGTAGAAATACAGGAAATAAGCATTTACTGACAGGGTAATTAAGATCGAGAAAACTTACACAGTAACAGTCATAGTAACTATTTCACATAAAAAGTTGTTCTTACTTGATACCCTCTAGTGATTGCCCCCCATGAGATGAGCGAGTCTGGTCAAGATAGCAGTCAGCGACTGGGGGGAGAGATCAGAGTCCGCCAACCTGTAACAACAATAACACGTGTTTAATCATCATGATACACCTACATTTCATCAGAAAAATATAATATATCCTTTGACAAAGTCACTTCTCTCAATCATTGTGAAATATTAAGTGCACAATGCAACAATTTTAATACATAATAAAAAATATATAGGTCAAATGTAAACTTTTGTTTTAAATACATTGTGAAAAAGTGAAATATTCCAATAAACAAAATGCAATAGTTAAAAATGCTTCCTCAACTGATTTAGCATATCGCAAATTAGGTTCATTACTGTCCAAATATGTAGTGTGTGAATAGTTTATGTAACATCCGAAGTCGATTTAATAATGAAAACAATTTTTTTTTATCGGAAGAATTGAGTTTAGCTGTCTCATCTGGTAAGGATCAAAATAGTGAATATCCAAAATGGTAAGCCGTGTGTGGGTCAATGCTGACCATGGGCGTGACTTCAACCCTCTAGCCGAGCACATGACAAGTTATAAAATTCCACCAAGGAAGAAAATCGTGATTTTTCAGCATTTTGATTTACAATTCA
Organism: Lamellibrachia columna; assembly: GCA_963662155.1. NCBI lineage: Eukaryota > Metazoa > Annelida > Polychaeta > Sabellida > Siboglinidae > Lamellibrachia > Lamellibrachia columna. The sequence continues at coordinate 8,701,422 of OY759274.1, forward strand.
GTTAATGCTTGAACAAGCATTAACTAACTAATTTAATAGTTTGTCTGATGATTTCACAAAAACTACATACAAAACTACATACAAACGAGCTAGCATGTTGGAGTGTATACAAGGTAGGTTTTTTTCGGCAAAAATTCATTTGAAATGAGACTAGCCAAAAAATTTATTAAGCACCTTTAAATGCAAGAATGAATTAAAATTGAAATTGATATATGTGATGTCTTGAAGAAAATTATTATAGTTGTTGGCCGAAAAAGGTGTAAATAAAAAACTAATTCTTACTGTAGTCGATGCAGATCTGGCTTCAGCCACCTCGACCGTCGCTAACAATCCAGCGCTGTCGTTCAGACTACAAAGTAGATTATATTCCTGGATTAAGGATAACCATAAAAGTTAAACCATATCATATATATGTAACTGACACACTTTCTATGTTGATTGTCAGATCACCAACTCAGAACTTTTGAAAAGGTAATACATAATTAAAAATAAATATCAAACAGACACTTGACACAATGTATCTTTCCAATATGCACTGTGTAGTTGGGTTACATTAGATTCACTTCAAAAAACCCAGTTTCTGCTTCAGTCATGCACAAAACACATTTAAAATTAATCACTCTTAAATTTAGTTGAGGCATCCAACAAAGAGTAAATAATAATAGTCAGTCCAAGCCAGGCTAGCATGTTTCCTTTCAGTCCTAATTCAGCATCTGCGATGTCTTTGTTGGCCCATGATTTGGTTAAACTTATTATATGAGGGTCAGTATCTTCTACCACGTTTAAAGAGAAATGGAAATGGAAAGCAGAAGAGGGTGGCAGAAGAAGAGGAAGACCAAAGCTGTGATGGAAAGACTGTGTCAAACAAGATCTTGAAAGGGCAGGTATGAACAGCCAAGAGTGGAAGACCATCGCAGAAGACAGAGGGAGATGGAGAGCATTAACAATGAAAGTGGAGGAAGCTACCAAGTGACTTGGACCCCACCCCGCAAGGGAGCAAGGGGAAGGAGAAGAAACTATGTATATTTTGAAACACTTTGCATTAATCTTTGTTCTTATTCATTGTTATTTATATAATATTTATTAATAATTAATTGTTTTCATGTTTACAAATAACAACAGTGCATATTTAGCAAGAACTATAATATTCTGCATGGAACAAAGACTGCTAGCACCTAGAATCTCTTATCACATAATACATTAATTATGAGAGTCCAGTGCACAAATGGTGACAACATGCAATAAAATAAATGACTGTAAAAATTATTGTACAGCTGTATTAATAAAACAGAATAAATTAACCATTAATTAATGTCTTGGTTGTAGATTAGTAGAATATCTTTTTATTACGTGTTGGCCCAGATGGCGCTACGTACTCTCAAACGGTTTAAGTACCGAAGTATTCGCTGCCTGCACGCGTGGTTTCTGCGATTGTTGGAAGTTAACGTTTTACGTAGCAAACATTTGATTTACCATAGAAACCACTAAGAACCCTTGATATACAGGGTTTTCGAAAAAATAAAGGCATTACATTTCATTCATGGGATTGTAGATTAATCTCTGAAAGCTTGGTGCCTGAGGTGCAAGCCGTCTCGGAGGAAATGTTAACACAACCACTTACAAGCATATGCTAGCTCGATTATAGTTAGATGTATAAAAATGAATTATGTAGGTGCTGGGGTTTGATTTTTTTTCACAAAACATTTTTTAGTCATTCGATAATAATAACTATTGAATTAAAGCCAACTTTGCTAACATTTCATTTCTACTCAATCAATAAAATATCGATTTATTACAGAAATGTTTCTTCAGATTTCCTTTGAAATTGTATCTTGTGTGTTTTCGCAGCTCGATATCCCGTTGACTCCCGATGTATTTGTGTTGATAATGAAATGGGGACACGCTCATGCAGACCTTTCTCTGTTTGTATAAATACACTAACTACTTGTTAGGTTGGTAATGGGCAATCCAATTTTATTCATATCCAACGAGGATTGCCTGGTACGTTACTGATTAAGCTGGTATGTATGACCAATTAGTAAACAATACAAGATAAGATTTAACATTAGTGATATTTTCTACTGTAGCTAGCAAACTGTCAAAGACGGTCTTCACCAAATACCCTCGGTGCTCTTATACAAACCGACAGTATACAAAAGGGAAAAAAAATTTATATCAACAATAACCACAACCAGAAGGCCTAGAGGCATGAACTATTCTCACAAGTCCGAAGCATGAATTAGTGCTTGCAACAGATGCCTTCCCACTCTGTTATAAACCATATTTTAACTGAACATGTAATTGGCTACAAGGTTTCTGACTACATAATATGTCACAATGTTGAGAATGTTTAAGGTACAATTCAGAATGTTTCCTATCTGACATTCATGGTTTGAAAAAGCCTTCATCTTCAAATTACACTCCAAAAATGTATCACAAATTTTGTTTAAATATATTAATTACAAATTGTTTAATTCAAAGCATTAGTACATTATCTTTTGATACTAAACATTCAAACTTTATATTTTCACCCCATGAATGTTTTTTGGTTCTTTTCCTCTGATAGACCAAGTCTTCAGTCTTCAAGTATATACTGCTAAAAAGTAATAATTTACTATCCTGCAGTTTGTAACGTCATCTCGCAAGGTGGGGTGATCTAAAACGTTTGTACGCACAATAAAATTGTGCAGTTCAGGGTAAAAATGGATTTCTACAATGACTTAATAACTTTGAGGGTGCCTTTCTGAAATGTTTCTGCCGTTGGTGCAGTGACTGCTTCCTGGGTGAGCGAATTCCACATCGGGATAGAGCAAACATAGAACGAGTGCTGGTGACAATGATGGTAGACAAAACGATGCAAACTTGGCCATAAAGCTAATTCCACATTGGGATAGGGCAAACAGAACGAGTGCTGGTACACTAAAGTGTTGGTTGGACGAGTACCTCGTATGTGGTGTGACCAGGCGCAAGTAGCATACTCAAACGTCAGTTGGACGAGTACTTTGTATGTGGGGTGACCAGCCGCAAGTAGCACATTTTAGTGTTGGTTGGACGAGTACCTTGTATGTGGGGTGACCAGGTGCAAGTAGCACATTTTAGTGTTGGTTGGACGAGTACCTCGTATGTGGGGTGACCAGGTGCAAGTAGCATACTCAAGCGTTGGTTGGACGAGTACCTAGCACACTCAAGCAAGCATTGGTCGGATAAGTACCTTGTACGTGGGGTGACCAGATGCAAGTAGCATACTCAAGTGTTGGTTGGACGAGTACCTAGCACACTCAAGCAAGCATTGGTCGGATAAGTACCTTGTATGTGGGGTGACCACGTGCAAGTAGCATACGCAAGTGTTGGTTGGACGAGTACCTTTTATGTGGTTTTCCTCAGGATACCTTCCCAGTGGGGCCACTCCATACTTTGCTGGTATATCATCATTGATAATTTTTTGTAACTAACCCCCCCCCCCACCCCCATAAACATGTTTTAAACTTATGTCATCAAACATGTGTAAAATCATGGGTAGATCCAAACTGTAAAAAGGGGTGTCCAGTTTCTTAACAGGACACCAGGTGGCAGCACTTACAGTAATTGAAAATCCACAGGGGAAAGCAATTTATACATGGAAAAGCAGTTCTAAATTAACAAAATTGTCATTACGTACACTGTAGCGATTTATAAAAATACAGGATGAAATATATCTAAGTTTAATAACATTAATGTTATCATTTATCTATTTTGTCCATATTTATTTGATCATGTATCCCAAGTGAACAATTTCAAGGCATGGACCATCAAGCTAGTGCTGTGCAGGTAATAAAGTTAAAACCTGATAGACTTCAGCTTAATCTATCGGTTAACAAACACAACAATTGAGTAAACATTTATAAAAATATGGATGGAGCCAAATTCAGTAATGATTTTATATTATATACGAAGGAACCCAAAAAAACAACTATCAGTGCTTAGCTTCTATCAAAATTACTGTGCAGATAAACATATTTTATATTTAGTAAAGAATTAACATTAATTTTTATTAAACATGTATCATTTGCTAAATGTGTTATGATTACGGAATGGTTTTTATGTGCTAGTAATAATATATGCCTGACTAGAAGAAGTGTTGTGGTCATTGGTCAAGCAATACAATGTTGCACCACTGCCATCTACGTTGGAAAATGACAACATTATTATTATTTATTGGCAAAATGTTATTGCTTTAAAATATCATTCTGAAAACCTTAATTTGGGAAATAAAAAACCACCATGGACAACGGCATAACGATAATGACAAACTATTCAGTCAGCACTGAAAGTTAGTTAAGTGAAATACACTGAAAATACTCATTAGTCCACTGCCTCATTCTTATGGTGGCTCAAAGGACTGTCAGGAAACCAGTGGTGGTGCACAATAGCCAGCTGTATTAAAATGTTGAATTGTATCATAATGAATTTGTTCACAAACATGTTTACATGTTCACGTACATGCTTACATGTTCGTGTTACGGTGTACACGTTTACATGTTCACATACATGTTTTCATGTTCATGTACATATTTACTACCATGGACGACACCATAAGAACAATGACAAACCATTCAGTCAGCACTGAAAGTTAGTTAAGTGAAATACACTGAAAATACTCATTAGTCCACTGCCTCGGTCTCGTGTTGGCTCAAAGGACTTTTAGGAAAGCAGTGGTGCACAATTGCCAGCTATGATAAAATGTAGTGAGAGGATTCATGGAAATCTAACAGTCTAACGCTTCGGGAAAAAAATCTAGGATCCTCAGAAGCACGTGATCCCGCTAAATTCATGACTGTCGTTCTAAAGGATGAAAACTTAGCCGTCAGAGAAGCCACAAGCAGCTCCAGTTGGGAGCAAGTGATTTTAGCCCGGGCGGTAAACCGCACCGTGAACGATTGATTAGCGCTATAGCAAGTGATTTTAGCCCAGGCGGTAAACCGCACCATGAATGATTGATTAGCACTATAGCAATAAGAGCGATTGCTCTCCTAAAATTATACCCTGCATAATTTGCCACGATTATCGGAGAATATAGGCTGGCACAAATGTTTAAATTTAATAATAGTATAATGCCAAATAAGGTGCTTATAGGGTGGCATTTTTCATAAAATAAATACACGTATAGGGATGCTTATTCGGCACTCAAAAGTAGGGTGGACTGGACGAACAAAAATAATAACTTACCTTAACTCCTTAAGCAACTTGTGTCGCACCAGACCATCACACAGTTGCATCATCATATGGCTGTCTTAACCCTCCTAACCTGGAAGAGAAACAGTATCACAATTACTGATTTGTTTCCCATTAGTTAGCTGTATTCTAATATGTCTGACCCAACAATTTGGCATCCATCAACATTCACTCAGGAATTTTGTCAGGAGCTACTAACCTATGTCTGATGTCAAGTCTTAGTTAAATGTCTAACATTAACATTCAATGTACATTAATGTGAAAGTTACTTTGAAAGAACCTGTGACATGTTGAAATATATCATAATGAATTTGTTCACATACATGTTTACATGTTCACATACATGTTTACATGTTCACGTACATGTTTACATGTTCAAATACATGCTTACATGTTGACGTATATGTTTACATGTTGATGTACATGTTTACGTACATGTTTACATGTTCACGTACATGTTTACATGACTGGTAGGAGGCAGTGAGTATTCACATCCATAAAACCACTGAATTAGTATACTGTACTGCACTATATATAGGCCTTAGTTTTAAAGTTGATATCGCCCATTACATTGGGGTAATTTGAAATGTAAACATTGTATGACTTACTTGAGACTGGTGATCGCGCACGTCTGCTGCTGCAATAACGACGCCAGCGCCATCCCCTCTGTAGGGTGTAATCGCCTAGACGCTATTGTTTCTGGGACAATCTCAACTAGATCTTCACTGTGTCTCGTGGATCAGAGTTATTAGTTGCAACGGTTCAGTCTTGTGCGCAAGTTCCTCAATGAAAGTCCGTGGGTTCAGTTGCACATTATCGGCTGACCCAAAGGACCTATTGAAATTGGCATTGCTTGGGTCGCATAATAAACCAACTACAAAGGTGAGTAAAACATCGTGTTGACGGACTGATGTTTCACTATCAGTCAAACGTGAAATGTCACGAGGGTGTCCAATTAGCAAACTAACCGCCGTCAAAAACTCCTGAAAAGTCAAATGCGTGAAAGACCAACATTGTCGTCTTAGGCCTCACGTAACTGCATCCGTTGTCTGTGATTCTTCTAAAAAAACATTTTGTCTGTTGTCAACGCTGATTTCTTCTGTCTTTTTCATTCAGGATTAGGCATAGTGGATATGATAGTGTGCAACATTTAGTCACCTTGACCTGTTTCTTCAAAGAAACTCCAACTTTGTTGAAGATCGCTTCAGCATCCATTTGTTTTGATTCATTCTTAAAAGACTGATGCAGTTTCCTGATGAGATGCAATGTGGCAAGCACGTATAACTGTGTTATGGTTGATATTTTCAGCCACGTCCCCAGTTAGCTTGCATGAATGCATGTCTCGAAGGCACATGCACACAAAGTTACACTGAATAGGAATGTAACACATGGTGGCGATGTTCACATTTGTGTCAAGAAATCTCCTGATGAACAGCTGCAATTTTGAGTCACCGCCACTGAATTTGTCAACATGTTTTCTTTTGAGAAGCCATAGATTTCCATAACACGATGACACACTTCTGCAGGAAGCTGGTCAGTTGGTCTGGAGGTAACAAGTACCTTTGCTCCAGGCAGCATGACGCCGCTGATGATACCTGAGATTAACACATTCAAATCAACCTCCTCATTCCTCACTCCTCCACATTTTTCGGAGAACTTATATTCTGGAAATTCGTCTAGGCCTTCGATGGCCACCATGATGCCTTCAGGGTGTTTGCAGATTTCGTTAATGGTGACAGTCTTTTCTTCTTCAGACAATGTCAGTTCTCCCAGCAACAGATCTGCTAGTGTCCACTTCCTATCTTGCGGCAACTCCCTCAATGTGACAACAAATAAATACTTGATGTCATTCCAGAGCTTCTTTTCAGCCCACTGCTTTGACATTTGTTTAACGAATGTCATTTTTCCAACACCCACTTTCCCTCGAATCAGGACATTCTGAGGGGCAACTTTGTCTTTCAACATATCAAAAAGTTGTGGAATTTGTATAACTTCACTTGACTGCTTGCATCGCTGCATTTCTTCCATATCACTATAGGGAAGTGTTTCCGGGAGTTTTCTTGTCTCGAACTTCTGCAGTCGTAGGTCAACGAACATGTCATCTAGAGGGGCACGGGTGGGTGCATCTAGTGAATACTGAACAGGGAGATATGAATTGCAGTACTTCTGTCGTATCTGTTTAGTTATTGTATCTGTAAAAAAATACATTAATGAATAGTTTATTATATTATGAATACAAAATATAAAAAATTCATAATTTAACAATGTTGCCATTTTTCACTCCGTCTATTCTATTCTCTTCTTGTATTGCCAAAAAATGTGTTATGTTAAGCCAATGTGTTATGTTAAGCCAATGTGTTATGTTGCATTATTTATGTGCCACTGACTTAAATTAATACTTAATGTGGAACAACTGAACAGTTCTCCATTAACTCCCAACTATTATAATACAATAAAACAAATGAATAAATAGTGAAATAATCTAAACAACGACAACTGTGTGCAAGGGTACACTTATCTTGCATATAATCCTGTTTACTTGGACTCTAACTTATAACAAAATAACAATTCAAAAACTGTACATATAGATTGGAAGATGCATACTGCCAATATGTGGATTTGCAAATAGAAATGTAAATGACATGTTAAAAAGGGAAATATTATCATAATTTATGTACCCAAACACAAGCATTTTAAGTGCAGAAAAAAATTAGGGGGGTCACTACAATACGTCATTACTTTTCCGAACACATACCAATATATTATGATGGGCTGAATGTTTGGCGAAACCTTATTTTGAACAATGAACCCTGTAAACAACAAAGTGGCAACAAGCATTATAATAGAGTCGTTGTGTCAATAATAACATGTATTGTTTCTTACTAACACAGGGAAACCCGTAGGTCCAACATGAGTCATTCTGTCAATAACAACATGTATTGTTTCTTACTGACACAGGGAAACATACAGATCCGATATGATTCATTGTGTCAATAACAACATGTATTGTTTCTTACTGACACAGGGAAACAAACAGGTCCAACAAGAGTTATTGTGTCAATAACAACATGTCTTGCTTCTTACTAACACATGGAAACATATAAGTCTAACATGAGTCATTGTGTCAATAACAACATGTATTGTTCCTTACTGACACAGGGAAACATATAGGTCCTACATGAGTCATTGTATCAATAACAACATGAACTGTTTCTTACTGACACAGGGAAATACATAGGTCCAACATGAGTCATTGTGTCAATAACAACATTTACTGTTTCTTACTGACACAGGGAAACATACAGATCCAATATGATTCATTGTGTCAATAACAACATGTACTGTTTCTTACTGACACAGGGAAACACATAGGTCCAACATGAGTCATTGTGTCAATAACAACATGTACTGTTTCTTACTGACACAGGGAAACACATAGGTCCAACATGAGTCATTGTGTCAATAACAACATGTACTGTTTCTTACTGACACAGGGAAACACATAGGTCCAACATGAGTCATTGTGTCAATAACAACATGAACTGTTTCTTACTGACACAGGGAAATACATAGGTCCAACATGAGTCATTGTGTCAATAACAACATTTACTGTTTCTTACTGACACAGGGAAACATACCTTCCTTGTGGACTGTTACCTTGTCGTGGTAAGGAGGCTTGTGTACCCCTATGACCCTCTGAGCTATAGCGGTGGGAGGCAACTCCTGGCAGGTCCAACCATACCGGGCAGGTCTGGGGCGAGTGGTCAGACAAAGCACAGTCCAGCCACATCTCTTGATCATGGAGCCAGGGAGGAAAATGGTCTACGACCACTGCGGAAAACGTGTGGGCACAGCGGCTTGGGCTAATCACCCACTCAGTTGTTACTGAAATCGATTACAGAAACCGAAACCATGAATACTCAACCACACCTCGATCTGAGCAAAGCAGGCTGTCCTGAAAGGGTGCGTATGAATCCCTTGGGTGAAAGCGGACAGGAAGCCCAAGGGAGGAAGAGTCTGCTACAGCTCAAGTCAAAAATTAGAATTGGATGCTGGAATGTGAGGACACTGTACCAAGCAGGAAAACTGGCACAGCTCGCCAAAGAAATGAGAAGATACAAGCTGAGCATCATTGGAGTCTGTGAAAGCAGATGGAACACCTTTGGGAAGGTTACAACTAGCTCTGGAGAAACTTACTTGTACTCTGGGAATGAGAAAGAAGATGCGCACACACATGGAGTAGGGCTGCTCCTCTCAAAGGATGCAGCAAAAAGTCTCATCGAATGGGAACCAGTCTCGGAGAGAATCATCACAGCCAGGTTTACATCAAAAGGTCGGAACATCACCATTATACATTGCTATGCACCAACCAACTCTGCTGAATTTGAAGAGAAAGAGACCTTCTACCATCATCTACAAACAGTCACTCAAAAACTACCGAAGAGGGATATCCAAGTTGTTATGGGGGATATGAATGCCAAGATTGGAAAGGATAATGACAATTGGAAAGGCACAATGGGGAAAGAAGGTCTGGGACAGATGAATGAGAACGGTCTCCTGTTTGCAGATTTCTGTACTCTCAATGAACTGATAATCGGAGGAACTCTCTTTCCACACAAGCCTACACACAAAGCCACATGGATATCCCCAGATATAAAGACGGAAAACCAAATTGACCACATAACAATCACCAAGAAATGGAGGAGAGTGCTTCTAGACGTCAGAGTGAAAAGAGGAGCTGACATTAATTCCGACCACCACCTCCTTGTGGGTGAATTTAGGATGAAGCTAGCAGCAAAGAAGAAGACGGATAACGAGGTACAAAGAAGGTTTGAGATAAGAAAACTTCAAAATACTAAAATACGACAGGAACTGGGAATCACACTACGGAACAGGTTCCAAGCATTGGAAGAGGGAAAAAACATTGATGAAAAGTGGGCAAGATGCAAGAATGCAATTACAGACACCTGTGAACAAGTCCTAGGCTGCTGGGAAGCTATTGAGGCAAGGAGGGAGACTAAAATGAAATTCAACAAGGAAGCAGATGACACAAGAAAAAAAAAACTGCAGCAGGAATACCAGGAAAGAAACAAAACAGTTAAAAATAAGACAAAGAGGGACAACAAAACATGTCGAAAAACTAGCAAACGAGGCTGAGATCGCAGCTAGGCAAAACAACTCCAGAGAGTTATACAAGATCACCAGACAGCTAGCAGGGAAGAACGGGTTGACTAATCACCCCATCAGGGACAAACAGGGAAACCTTCTCACTAAGGAATCTTTACAGTTACAACGCTGGAAAGAATATTTCCAAGATATCTTGAATAGGCCTCCACCAGACTCAATCCCAGACATTGAGGAAACAAATGAAGACCTTAACATTAATTGTGGTAGGATATCCAAAGAGGAGATCAAGAGAGCCATCAAAAAGCTGAAGCTAGGCAAAGCACCTGGAATTGACAATATACCATCTGATGTCTTAAAAGCTGATATTGGGGCCACCACAGACGTTTTATACAGCGTGCTAAATGAGATCTGGGATAAAGAGGAAATACCAACTGAATGGAAGACAGGTATGCTAGTTACAATACCCAAGAAAGGGAACCTCAGTGAATGTAAGAACTGGAGAGGGATCATGCTTCTATCAGTGCCCAGTAAAATGCTCTGCCGTATCATCGTAGATAGGATACAAGAAACAGTTGACAAGAAGCTAAGAAAGGAACAAGCTGGCTTTAGAAAGGATAAATCCTGCACAGATCACATTGCTACACCCAGGATTATCGTTGAACAATGCATTGAATGGCAGAGCTCCCTTTACATAAACTTTGTGGACTTCGAAAAAGCATTTGATAGTATAGATAGGACAGTTCTATGGAAGCTCCTGAGGCATTATGGTTTACCCACAACATTTTTAACCCTAATAAAGAACATGTACGATGGTTTTACTGGTCATGTCATCTTTAATGGACAAGTTTCAGTAGGCTTCCAGATTGGAACTGGAGTACGACAGGGATGCTTGCTATCTCCACTGCTATTTCTGATAGCCATAGACTGGACAATGAAAAGATCCACAGAACACCATCGTACTGGGATCCAGTGGAACTTGTTCTCACAACTAGAAGACTTGGATTTTGCAGATGATCTAGCACTACTCTCAAAACCCATAAACACATGCAACAAAAAACAGAAAGGCTTCAAGAAAAAAGCAGCCAACTGGGTCTTAAGATCAATGTGGGAAAGACAAAGGTGATGAAAGTCAACAGCAGATCCTCCGAACCCATCTCACTAGAAAGTGGTACTGTTGAGGAAGTACAGGACTTCATCTACCTCGGGAGCAACATCAGTACAAATGGTGGAGCTGACAAAGATGTGGAGCTACGCATCAATAAAGCTCGCCATGCCTTCAGAACTCTACGCCCTGTATGGCTCTCTTCCCAACTATCCATAAACACTAAGATCCACATTTTCCACACAAACGTTAAACCAGTTCTTCTGTATGGCTGTGAAATGTGGAAAACTACTCAGTCTCTCAACAACAAACTCCAAGTCTTCATCAACAGTCGCCTCCGATACATCTTTAAGGTATGGTGGCCTAACAAAATATCAAATAAAGAGCTCTGGAAGAAAACCAAACAGGAAGAAATAAGCACTACAATCAAGAGGAGAAAATGGAGCTGGATTGGCCACTCAGAAAAGATCCAACAAATACAACCAAACAAGCACTGGACTATAACCCACAAGGAAAGAGAAGACAAGGAAGGCCAAAAATCAACTGGAGACGCTCCACACTACAAGATCTTGAAAAAGTGGGGGTCACCTGGCAAGAGGCCAAAGCTATAGCCCAGAAGAGAGTGAGGTGGAGAAACATGGTTGACGCCCTATGCTCCTGAAGGGACCAAGAGGATTAAGTAAGTAAGTAACTGTTTCTTACTGACACAGGGAAATACATAGATCCAACATGAGTCATTGTGTCAATAACAACATGTACTGTGTCTTATTGACACAGGAAAACATACAGGTCCAATATGAGTCATTGTGTTAATAACATGTATTGTTTCCATTAAATTACATATCCACACCAGCAGAGTTTTGAAATAGTCCATTATGGTTACACAGGTACTACTTTTACCTATGCATTGCGTCTTAGCATTCAAAACAAAGTAAATAAACTAAGAGCTATTTTATGTAACATTATTGACATACCTTCTACTGTCTGGAAAGCTGACTGGAAGAGTTCCCTCAGATGTCTTAGCATATCATCAAGGATGACTTTCACGAGGCGCCAATACCTCTCTTCCTTGGGGGTCAGTGCCAACAAGCTACTACTACTACTCTGAAAGTAAGCAAACATGTGACTACTTGAATGTATAGACATTTTTATTTCTCTGCTTGTTAAATTATATATTGTTTAAATCACAAGAAACTTCGTTCACATATCCGACTATTTTGGCCGTGTTTGACGGCCTTTGTCAGCTCTGTGAGACACGGCCGAAATATTCAGAGATATGAACCACATTTCTTTTGAGATATACAATGTCTAAATATGTGACTCTTTGAACAATATGTTGCCCTACAGGGAACAACACACATTACTATTATATTTGTATTATACAACCCTGACAATTGGTAGTAAGCACACTATCATCATTGCATGTTACCAGTGTACATGTCTTGATAGAAGCACCTCCATGGATGTGCGTGATTTGGCGCTTTGTATAAATGTGTTGCTAGGGTAATGCTTTTGGAACCGATACCATGAAACGAGTTAAGTAAGTTATCCACACAATGACTTTGATCACATTTCCATAGCTACTGCTATCCCTGTTATACCATGGGTTTGCTCCACAAATACATAATGTCAAAACATCTAACATGATTACACATACTATCTGACATGACTCTGATTTGTACACTTGGATAACAGTGTTTCATAAATTGTTTAAATATTGAAAGACAGCCTTATATCAAAGACCTAACATTTAATTTGGTTTAAGGTGGCCGATTACCTTGAAATAAAAGTATTTAAACTTTAAATTTTAAAGGTTGTTTGAAATCAATTCGAACCCAAAGACAAATAAAGTTGAGGGTCCCGGAGGGTTCCGTGCAATTTTTTTAAAGTAACAGCTACGTCACCAACAAAATTAGCAAAATACTGTACTCTGATCATAATCAACCATAACTCGAGATTTATTTACAATTTAAATATAAAACTTGCAGAAATATTGCAATTTGATATGTTCATATTATATAAAGCGTAATATGTCAAACTGAAATGGTAATTTTTTTTATTTTATGTAATTTATTAAGTCAAAGAAATACCACATTTTAGCCAAATGTCGACAATATGCAATATCTGACCCACAAGGAGCAATGTAACTTCAGTAAAATTTTGCTAAGATGTTCATTTATTAATTATCTGTATAAAATGGCAAAAAAAGTTGTAGGGTCCCGTGCATTTTTTTGTAATTATAGTAACAGCTACGTCAGCAACAAGAATACATTTTTTTTATCAAAACCCACATTTGACTACAACGACTAATGCTATTTGGCCAAAATGTTAATTTATTATTTATCTCTATACAGAAAGAAAAGAATTATTCAAGTCCCAGACATTTTTTTACGTTTTGCAATGTTGAAAGCACCACTCTAACCAAATGTTCTTGTAAAATGCCATATTATGGACACATTGTTATTAAAAGCCACATTTGACCCACAAGGAGTAATGTCGTTGCAGTAAATGTTGGCCAAACTGTTTCTATTCATCCCTACACACATCATGAACATCTTAGTCATGAAATGCCTGACAGAAATTGAAGTTTTGCTAGTTTGAAATCTTGAAACAATTTTCTATAACAATTCCTCAACAGAAGTTACCCCGCATATCCGCAAAACGCATCACATAACGTATAATGTTATATTTATAATGGTTTCTGTTCGTATTAACATTCTTTTACCAATAAATGTACCATGCTTACTTTTTGCATTATGGATTTAGTTTCAATCATCAAATACAACATTTGTGTTAACTTAATTGTTGTCAATGATGTGCAGACTGATTTCAGAGTAGTCGACCGTCTTAACGAATGATCAATTTGAAGTTGTTACTATAATTGATCAGTTCAACTTTTAGTGATGCTGAATGATCCAACACGACAGATGGGGATGGAAATGACTACCGAGAGACTTGTGGAATGTTCTGCTTACCAAATACATCCTGCAAAAATTGTAGTGTGTGTGTGTGTGTGTGTGTGTGTGTGTGTGTGTGTGTGTGTGTGTGTGTGTGTGTGTGTGTGTGTGTGTGTGTGTGTGTGTGTGTGTGTGTGGTGTGGTGTGGTGTGGTGTGGTGTGGTGTGGTGTGGTGTGGTGTGGTGTGGTGTGGTGTGGTGTGGTGTGGTGTGGTGTGTATATAATGCTTACCTGGGAAGTGCCAGTGCTGCTAGGTGGCTGTGGAACAGGGATTCTTGTCTTTTGACTCGGTTTCATCTTCATGCTGTTGGCCGACTGTGGGACAGGGATTCTTGTCTGTTGACTCGGTTTCATCTTCATGCTGTTGGCCGACTGTGGGACAGGGATTCTTGTCTGTTGACTCGGTTTCATCTTCATGCTGTTGGCCGACTGTGGGTCAGGGATTCTTGTCGGTTGACTCGGTGTCATCGTCATGCTGTTGGCCGACTGTGGGAAAGGGATTCTTGTCTGTTGACTCGGTTTCATCTTCATGCTGTTGGCTGACTGTGGGACTGGGATTCTTGTCTGTTGACTCGGTGTCATCGTCATGTTGCTGGCTGACTGTGGGACATTGGCTCCTGTCTGTTGACTCGGTGTCATCGTCATGTTGCTGGCTGGCTGTGGAACATTGGCTCCTCTCTGTTGACTCGGTGTCATCGTCATGCTGTTGGCCAACTGTAGGACATTGGCTCCTGCCTGTTGACTTGGTGTCATCGTCACGCTACTGGCTGGCTGTAGGACAGGGTCTATTGTCTGTTGACTTGGTGTCATCGTCGGGCCACTTCTACTGGCATATTGTCGGAAAGGGGTGCCTGTTTGTTGGCTCCATGCTGTTGTCATACAACTGCTACTGCCCTGTTGTGGGACATATGCAACTGTTTGTTGGGTCGAACTTGTCGCTGTGTCACTGCCACTGGATTTCTTTGGGACATGGCTACTTGCGGATTCATTCTCGTCCAATTTGCTTACTTTTGTGCTGGCCGAGAACTTGTCAGGGGGCAGTGAACATTTGTGACGCTTGTTATCCATTCTGAAAGAACAATCAAACATTGTTATTACAAACTGTTCTACATTCACTCACAACAACTTTCCACATTCCTGCTGCAGAATGTGTGCAAATGTGTAACGAAGGAATCATTTAGATCAAAACTACTTAAAATACAAAATCCCTTTCTTTTGTAATTCTACCTATTATATACCCCTTTGTATATATTTCATCCATATTTTCATGTCATGTGCATGCATTTACACTTCCCAAAATTTAATAACATTTGCTATTTTTTAAATCATTTAACCAATTTATCTAGATCATCGTGTACATTTTGTTTATCTGTATAATATTTTATTTTTTATGAATACTTTTGTGTCATTAGCAAATTTCAGTACTTTGCTAGATATGTCATCTTCCAAATCATTTATATATATAGATATATATATATATATATATATATATTTATATATATATATATATATATATATATATATATATTATATATATATATATATATACAGTCGAGCCTCGTTATAATGCGGTGATCGGGGTCCACAACTTCGGACCGCGCTGTACGCAAGGCGCGTTAGGTGTTCCCATATCTGCCACCAGGGAGCTACTAAAGAACAGTGATCGCCGCCCGCTGCACCAAGTCCATGAATGCTGTCCAAGCCATGTGTGCTTGCAGCACTGTCTTATACTCCAACATGCAGTTTATGGAACTTATTAAACTTACACTAGAATCAACGTGTATTATTTTTACATGTCACACCCTGCTGATTCTTGAACTGAATAAAAACACATGTACGTATACCGTTATGGAATAGATTTACTACGATGATGATGTACTGGACCAATAGGCCTACAAATCAAAAATAATAACCTGGATCTGAGCAGCCGAAAACGTATATGATTTGACAAACGTAGCATGTAAGCTGATAAAACACAGAAAACGACAATAGGTAGAATTAATAATTGTTTCACTTCATCTTTCAATCGATCTCGACCAAAGCATAAATTTATTACGCACCACTTAACATTGATTCATCGTTTCATATGCGGATGACGAATTCGTATTTATGTGGGACAATGCTACTTGCTAATGTTATTGACTTGGAATCGTGGCTAGTTTGCTGAACGCAAAAGTACAAGTCAGATGTATGTTTGTATACAAGCTTTTATAGTAAGCCAAATGATTATGCAAGAATACAATATGCATATATAATATAAAACAACATCATCAAATCTAGGTAATTGAAAATTATCCGGAGTACATAAATATATCGCAACATGGAATGTCCCACCTAAGTAGAAAACACCCGAGCCACAATTAGTATTTTATGCACACAAAACAATCCACTATTATTTCAAAATTAGACATATATATATATATATATATATATATATATATATATATATATATATATATATATATATATATATATATATATATATAGTTAGCGTATTTTCGCACACCGGTAGAGCCTTGGGTTAAGAATTTGGCATGTTGGTTTCGTGTCGCAAAAACGATTAAATTTACGATGTAATGGAAGCATGTCATTTCACCCAAGTGTTATGTTGGTGTTGCATGCTAAATGCATTTAAAACTGTTGACCTGATTCTTACGCTAGGCGTATTTGTAAATCTTGATTGCAATTTACAAACTGTCGAAGCGAAGCCAGCGACAGCGATTGATGTCGGCGACAGGGTAAAACAAACAACATCCTGATACTCGTTCATTGACATTGTTCGTCTAATGTTTCTTGAGAATTGTCAAAGCAATTCTAAGTAGGCTTAAGCAGGTCCATTTGGGATTTTCCCCTGGCAGCAGAAAATCGGGGTCCACGACCGACCACGTTATATCCGAATCCGCGTAATAACGGGGCGCGACTGTATATATATATTTAAAATAGCATAGTTCATAATACTGATCCCTGTGGTGCCCCACTCAAAACAGATTTCCAGTTTGAAATCTCACCATCTACTATTACTCTCTGTCTTCTGTGTGTAAGCCACTTTTCTATCCAGTTGATTACATCATTACTTATACCATGGGCTTTTAGTTTAAGTAACAATCTTTTATGTGACACTTTATTGAAAGCTATCTAAAAATCTGAGTAGACAACATCCATTGGTGATCCATCATTTACCCACTTTGTAATTTATTTCCAAAAACTTAGAGATTGGTTACACATTACTTTGTTTTTAAGAAACAAAGGTTGAGATGTATTTATGAATTAATGTTTTACAAGGAATTCCACCATGTGGACTCTAATTAACGTTTCTAATAATTTGCATACAACTAATGTTAAACTTATTGGTCTGTCATTTTCTGACTTGTTCCTCGATCCCTTCTTAAATAACGGCGTAATGTTTGCTTCTTTCCATTCTGAAGGAACTATTCCATCTTCTAGTGACAAGTTATTCACTTTTGCAAGTGGTGTACTAATTTTCTGTACACTTTCCTTAAGCAGTTTTGGTGGTATCACATCAACTCCAGGTGATTTATTATCTTTCATCTTCTTAATTTTCTTTGCTATTATTTCAGGAGTTACAAATAACTACCCTAAATGATCTGATTTACTGCCCTCAAATTTAGTAACTATAATCGGAAGTGAGCTGATATCTTCTGTGGTAAAAACCGAGCTGAAATACTAATTCATTTAACCTATCTAAAATTTCTGATATTATGATGAGGAAGATTATGATAATATGATGAGGATGATGAAGAAGAGGATTGGGAGGATGAGAATGATGAGCATTAAGATAATGTATAAGATGATAAGGTTGATAAAGATAAGGATAACGGTGATGACAAGATTATGAAGATGACATCATGATGCAATGAGTATGATGAGTATAATAGAGCAGGATGATTATGACAAGATGATGAGGTTAGCAATGGTGATTAGGATGTAATAACCAATAATGCAATAACCATTGTATACTTTATGAAAATAAACAAAACTAATGCAACATCTACAATTGTTAATATCAGCAGTTTCACTGAATAATTTGAAGCTGTCATGAATGATCATAATTTGGTTTCGGAAATTGGATTGACAGGCTCGGTGTGAGATAGTAAAGCGTGCATTCTGATGGATTCTGGGAATCAAATTCTTCAATTTGGTACCCTCTAAATAAGAACAAGTGTTGGTGAAAACCTGTAAAAACTGTATTACTAAAACATAAACAGAATATTAATAATACTTAAAATACTAGGTAATGCTGGCTTTGTAAAACTGCTATGATATTTACAACTGAAGATGTAGCAGTACATATCCTCATCGTCACCATCACCAACATCAAACTCATCATCTTCTCTTATCCATCATCCTCATTATCGTCCTCAACTTCCTCCTCATCCCAATTCTCCTCATTGTCACAATCATCTTCATCATCATTATCCTCATCTTGTCATGATCATCATCACTTCCCATTCTCACTTTACCCTCCTCATCATCATCACCATCCACATCATTATAATCGTTATAATCATAATCACCCTCCTTGTCATCCTCCTCGTCATCGTGTCATCATCCTCATTAGCATCTTCATCCTCATCAATCCCAATATTCATCCTTCTCATCATCTTGTCTCTATTATCCTCACCCTACTCATCCTCATCATAATATTATTAATCATCCTCATCGTCTTCATCATCATCATAATCGTAACAATAATCATCACCCTCAACCTCCTTGTAATCATCCTCATTTTTCCATTCATCATGGTCATAATCACAATAACAATCCTCCTCCTCATCATCATCATGTTGATTATTACATAAGCAGATGATTATTACATATATAAGCGGATGTAACAGTCGGTCGACATTGCTTGGTTGGTCGTGTGTTTGTAACGCTATGCAATTTTTATACAACTGTTCCAAGTTACATAAACCATCCCCTGAAGTCTCTGGCATCTAATATCGAACTGATCAATGGACTGTTTGCATAACTTAGTACAATCGTAACAACCTCGCACTTGTTGAGTCTGTGTAGCCCGTTACGTCATTAGAGCCTGGTCCATTTTCCCTATAAAATATTGACCCAGCGGGTCCACTTTTTATTATAGGAAATGGACCCCCATAAAGAATTTGGACCCAGGGAGGTCCATATTCTATGGGGGGGTCCATTTGTTAAAGTTTAATGTAAAAGCTAACTGCATTTATGTTGTTGTGGTTTTTGTTGTTGAAGACGTGATAAAGGTCTTTGAAACAGGCATAGTGTTGTGAATTTAGCTTGAAATTATCTAATTAAATATTATTTTAGAAAATTCGTAGAAAATATGGTCATTACATTCCAGTTACAATGTACAAACTGGATTATATTATCTGATCAATTTTCACCTCTTCAGTGGTTCCATAAGGGGAGGTCCATACTCTATAATAGAACATGGAACCCCCGGTCCATTTTTTATGGGGGTCGATTTTCTGTCATACAGAAATTGTACCCCTACAGAAAATGGACCCGGGGAAAATTCATAGAAGCAATGGTTTTGACATTCAAGTTACAGCCTACAAACTGCGTTATATTATCTGATCCATTTTGCACCTTTTTCAATGGAGTTACAAATCCTATAATCAAATATGGGTAATGTTCAATGGAGGTCCATGTTATATCTGACACAGGCATAACAGTAGTGACTGTAGGTAGACAAATAAGTGCTGGGTCAGTGATGGTGACATCTGCTTGAGCTCTGCTGTAGCAGGACTACTGGGGAATCTACCCCCCCCTCCACACTCACCACAAAGACCCTTTGTGCGTGTCTCCCTAGTACATTGGTGTCTGCACCCATGAGGTGATTTCTATCAGTTATATGAACATAATCATTTCAATAACGGCCTGGGTGGCTGCAATTTTGTCTTTATACCAAAGCCACATAGCAACAATGAACACAGCTCTAAACAATGAACACAGCTCTAGTGTAGAGTTCACCTGAACAGTTAGTTCTTTGTATGCTGTGTATGACTCATGTGATAACAAAGCAATCTAGTTAGTTGACTGTGACATCAGGTGACAGCAAGAAATCCCCTTGTTTGTGTCAACAATTCTATAGCGTATCACAAGTACCACCAACTTCTGGCGTAATTATTGTTTTTTTGTGTGAAAACTTTACAACCTTACTACATAGGCTACATCAAAGATTTACCCAAAGAAGTTGTATATATTTTTGCTGTGCTGTCCCTCAATAGAACGCACATCTTTATTTTGGCAATTCCACCATATGGTCAGCCTTACCATGTTTTGAATTTTTTATCTATACAAATAGGGTTCCATTTTGAAGGTAAACATTACTACTAAAGGGAAATATGATGGATGTATCAATATTATTGCATGAATTTCAAAATATTTGAAGTCAAAATAACTAATGAAAATAATTACTTCAAAATGAACAAATACGTAAATAACAATAATTGTTATATTTCAATTCAATATTTCAATGCTATCAATAACACATCAAGTGAAACACATTTAGACAAATGTTCAGCATTTCACCTGAACTGTTATGCCCAGTAGGAACCTCTTATCACAAAAATGGGTCAACTAACGTCCGTTAGCAAAATAGTATGTTTTATATTGCTGTCCTATATTTAGAAGCAGAGAAAACATCAGTGTTATAATGTTATTATAGAAAACATCTCAACTTTGCTTTAAAATATTGTCAGGTGGTTGTTACGCCCAGTACCAAGGTATTGTGATCATTGTTGCACCAGGCACCAAGGTATGGTGATTATTGTTCCACCAGACACCAAGGTATGTTGATTATTGTTGCACCAGGCACCAAGGTAAGTTGATTATTGTTGCACCAGGCACCAAGGTAAGTTGATTATTGTTGCACCAGGCACCAAGCTTTAATGTTGCAAAAGTTAAGATACATTCTGACCACTTTGCTAGGAGGCTTCAAAAGAAGGATGTTCAAAGGTAACTGCAGGAAATACAAGATCTGTCAAGATGTCCGGGTGGACAGGACATGACAACTCACGTCACTTCCACCTGGATAATGGCTATAAACAGGTTACATTAGTGACACAGGAGGTACCTGCTGAGGAATTAAATAAAATGTTTTCCAAGGAATATGTTACTTGGAAAAGTATTTGTCATACACAAAGATCTCATCAAGAATCAGTGCGCTATGATACAAGAGGTCAATGGTAACCTTAATGAGGACATATGTAGCACGCAAATTTATTTTGTAGAAAACATTCTGTCTAGTAACATTAAAGAAATCCAGTCTACCTAGATGTCAAATAAAAACTATGTTACACTGCATTTACTCGTAGAACATAACACGATGAATGTTCAAGATGAAAATAATTTAACTAATTAGTTATATATTGAAATGACATCCTCATTGCAAATGACCAAATGGATGCATGGCAGTAGCACCAGGTAGACAACTTCAGGAATGTGCACTACATCATGGAGAAAGGACAACGCAGACGAAAGTGAGGTGCAACACACTTTGTTACGGAAATAGTCGACCCAACAAAGAGACAGCAGCGTCTCTATCTGACAGCTTCTACGTGCGGTTCTATCAATGAAGACGTCGGAAGACATAACCTTTTGGTAAGTCATATATAACCGCACGTAGTAGCTGTCAGACAGAGACGCTGTTGGCTTTTTGTTGCGGCGACTATTTCCGTAACAAAGTGTGTCTGCGTTGTCACGTGATGACATTTCGTCGTATGTACTTTTCTGCGCGCAGTCGTTAAAATATATCTTTTCGTTAAGAAATACCGACATGTGTAATCAAAAATAGGTATAGTGAAAGTAATCGGATTATGCATTGCGAAGTTTAGATACGGATGTTGAAAGGCGAGTGGTGTCATTCCATGTTGCATACCCTTTACTCTTTAGTATATATTAGTTATAAAGGCCCAAGTTGATTCAGTTGGCGTTGCCCGTGGAGCTGGCACGGCGGCAGTAGTGGGAGTAGTATTACGTCGTAACGTGCACAAATGCTGATTTGCTGTTGCATTACCTTAATAATCATCAAATATATAATCGGCATAGCATATACATATAACAAATGTGTGCAATAACATCTTAGTTCGGTTACCGTCTGGTTTTTTGGTCTGCTGTGCGTGACCACATCGGCCAGCTGCAGTTCCCGCTTCGACGCCATTTTGCGTGCATAATCTAGATTGCCCACATTCCATCTGGTGGTGCCACTATCTGGGAAGCGCGGCTAATTCAATGATTGGACAACTGATCTGATATGAACCCTACATTTGCACCAAATCCAGCTAATACGTCTACTCCTGACCGAGCAAAGATAAAAAGTAAACTTGAGGCCATGCTGATAAACTGAAACAGCATCAAGAGCACCAACAAAGTCTCCCAACTGAAGGCAACAATAAACTCAACAAACCCTCACGTAATTCTTCTAGTTCAAACCAAAGTATCCCCACATACTCCTTTCTCCCCACCAATTATAAAGCAATCCGAAAAGATCATAACATCTACGGTGGGGGTGTTTTGATAGCACTCTGAAATGACATTATAGCAAACCCCCAAACTAAACACAACCTGTAAAATTATTTGGACAAAAATACACTTTGTGCATAAAAAAGCTATCTATTTCGCATCCTACTACAGACCTCCAAATGACTACACAACATCTCTAGAAGCCTTACATGAATCTCTCTCCATTCTATACCTGTATTTATCTGTCATCCTAGCTGGAGATCTAAACCTTCCTGCCATGGACTGGGAGAATTTGTGTGCAACAAACCAACAGACAGCTGCAAAACATAACAAACTAATTGAAATAGTAGGGGAATTTGGACTAGTTAATATGGTAAATGAACCCACCCAGCTAGATTCTGGAAATATATTAGACCTAGTACTTACATCAAACCCATCCCTAATTTCCACCATAAACACAGTGGCAGGCATGAGTGAATACGAAGCCTTTCTCTTTAACATCAATATGAATCCTAACAGAAAAATCAAACCACCACACAAAGTATACAATTACAGATCTGCAAACTGGGAATCCCTTGAATCAAACTGCACCCAGCTAGCTTAGCAGTACTTTTTCGAAAACCAGATGAACAAGAACTCAAAACTTCTTTCATAAAAACTACACTAACCTGATAGGAGTATCCATCCCTAGCCACATGACAAAATCTAAACAACACCTACCCTGGATCACAATACTCATTATCAGACTAAAAGAGAAAAAGGGACAAAACTCATGCTAAAGTCAAGAAAGTAAAAAATAAAACATTGGGAAAACTTTTAAGAATTCAGAAAAATAGCCACCAAAGAAGTGACCAAACAAGAATTTAACAAGATTACCATCACAAACAACAAGTTCCGGATGGCGAGTGGACAAGGAAGGACACTGGCTTATCGAGAGTCCAACAATTTTCTCATCTATATGTAGCCCGCCCTTATCAGATATCTGTCAATTATTTTTTTAAACATATTCACACTACTAGCATTAACACAATCATTTGGCAGTTTGTTCCATTCATTTATCACCCTCTGTGAGAAAGAGTACTTTCTCATGTACTTTCTCAACCTACACTGTTCCTTAACTAATGCTGCTTTGTGTCCTATGGTTCTACTGCCTTCTTTAAGTTTGAAGAACATATTCCTATCAACATCCTCATAACCGTTCACTATTTTAAACACTTCTATTTGGTCTCCTCTTAATTTTGGTCCTTCATCAGACAAAACAAAACAGAAAATCTTGGCATTCAGGCTCTAAAAGTAAATAACAACTTGAAAACAACCGACTATGACAAAGCAAATGCTCTCAATGACAACTTTATATAAGTTTTCACAAATGAGCAACTTCCTATCCCAACAAAAGGCCCATCACCATTTCGCTCAATTCAAATCCAGGAAATTGGACTAAACGGCATAAAAAAACAGCTTGAAGCTCTAAACCCCAACAAAGCGCCAGGACCAGATGAAATTCCTGTATGTGTGACTGCAATTTGTAGGACTGCAATTTGAGGAGAGGAAAAGTTGATAGCGTGAAAAGTGCAATATTAATTAATGTTGCAAGCTGGAGATCTTCTGTCTGAAAATCTCCAAACTTGGTGCTGTAGCTGCGTTGGCTGGCAGGTTATTCCAATTGGCTATTGTATGGGGTAAAAAGCTATACTGGATGAATTGCTTAGTGAAATCTGCATAAACACTTGGCCTTATAATAATAATAATATAATATATAATAATAATAATGTTATAATACAGGCAAGAGCCCATAATATTATATATGCATACAAGTAAAAAAAACATACATATAACCATATGATGTACAATAGAGGTACATGTAGTGAGAAAAATATATATATAAATACAAATATACATACATGATGTGTAGTGAAAATATATATATTAAATAAGTCAGGATAAAAAATATATTTGTATAAAAGTACAAACATCATGAATTAAAAGCATACAATTGATCAATCCAATGTTTAACCAATGGACTCCGATAATAAATAATAAAAGTGTAAAGATAATTCACAAAAACTATATTGTCGGATTTTTCCAACCGGCATAAAAGGCTAAAAATTTATGAGCGAATACGTTCATTAAAGGATTTAACATAATTAGTAGCGAACACGTGGCTTGCACTACAGCGGGGTGAAAGGTTTTGTATAATTCTAAAACTGTTGTTATAAGCGACAGTAATACCTTTCAGGCTCTGTTTTTTTAAATGAAACCAAAGACTTGAGGTGTACATTGAACCACAGTATGAATTAAATTAAGTTGTTTTAATGGAATTGTTGCATAAGTAAAAATTTCTGGCTAAAGCATTCGCCTGAGTATAGATACATCTTTTCTGCCTGGCAATATCGTCATCATCAGTAAGATTATTGTGTATTTACATTTCTCAGTGTAAGGTAGTGTATGGTTATTGATAACAACAGGATGAATATTTTTCTTGTCCCTAGGTTTGTTATTAATAACAATACAGAAAGATTTGTTGGCGTTGTATGTTATATCAAACATATTGCCGTACTACTCAGCACAACAATCGGTGAGTTTTCTCAACCCAGCAACACTAGGTGAAAAAACACAAAGGTCATCTGCATACATCATATGATTCATTATGGTTCCTGCATAAAGACAGCCAATTTGTAATTTATTCAAATTTACACTTAAGTCATTCATGTAAACGTTAAAAAGATGTGGAGAAAGGATTCCACCCTGCTTAACACCGTTTGAAACGGTAAAAAAATTCTGAGAAGCTACAATACCATCCTACAGTGAATTTCTGGGTTCTGTACCAGTAATAAAGAATGCGAACAATAAAAGAAGGGCATCCCCGGTCAATTAGTTTGGTGAATAGCTTACTATGATTGACTTTGTCAAAGGCCTTAGAGGCATCCAGCATAGTAACATACATAGATGAGCCATTCGCTATGTAGTGTCAAGAGTTCTTTTAATAAAAATATGAGCATTTCAGTTGAGTGATGCTTTTTAAATCCAAATTGGTTTACACATGTAGATAAAAAAAGTAGAAACCCTGGATTCAAATAATTTACTAGCAATTGTGGCTAGAGCAATGTGTCGGTAGTTGTTGTTATCAGACAGGTCACCCGCCTTATTTTTAATTATGGGGGCTATGATTGTAATTATCATAGCATCCGGTAAAAAAACCGTGAATTAACATTAAAAGTGACATGAGAACAATTTTTTCATTCGGATATTTAAAATGTTCATTACTTACACTATCATAACCCGGATTTTTGCCTACAAGCATTACATGTTCAGTGAAGAAAGTACAGGTAGCAGTGATGACACAAGAGCGGTGATTTGCATAGAAAGTTCAGACACTGAATCGACAAGAGTTTTATGAGATAGTTCAGTGTCATATAATTTGTTTTTGCACGTGGTGATTTCACGTGACAATGTAGACATGTCGACATGATTAAAATCAATGGTCGGTAGTTTGCTAAGATCACAGGCAACATAGATCGGTATTGCGTCAGGGTCAGCTTCGTCCAAGATTTTCGAAATGTCGTCAACGTTGTGTTTGGCTTTATCGGCCCCTTGTCGTTTAATCCGACGATGTTTCAAAGTGGTAGAGACATGTGAATGTAACGTGTCTTTGGCACTTAAGATGTCTTTATCGTTAAAGTTGTCCAATATAATGCGGTTAAGAATAGATCATGGTAAAACGTCCATTCGATTAATGTAAAAACATAAAAGTTTGTTAATGACGACAACATTGTCGGTCGCCATAGCAGCGGGCGATAATATAGTTTGTCGAGAAGTTGCAGTGTAAAAGCCAATAAAAAAACAATTGATGCCAACAGAGATTGATAGGCACGGAATGAAGCTTTTAAGTGCAAAGTTTCACTAGCCTTGTAGATATCTACGTACAGGTTCACCACTGTGACGGAAAGATTTTGCAACAGCAACATATGCCATAGCATATCGGATATCCATAGCATAGCCATGGCATAGGCGGTAATCGTCTACTTAACTGGCCTAAATTATTAGGGCTTTATGCCGACTATTTCTCAAGAATTTTTTACCTGATGCGTTCCTTACACCATTCCGCATACGTTCCAGTAAAACAGTTCATATATTCTTTAAAAATATTGTGCTTTAGGCCACTTTTAATCAGTTTTACACATCAAAACGGCGGAACGGATTGCATGATAAACATGGCGCGTGTGCGATTTGCGCATTAGTCACGCCTCGGTGCCATCAGAACCGCGAAGGCGATCTTTGTGCGTATCGAGCGTACACATACGCATCGTAAAAAAATTAAAAGAGAAAAAAGAGAAAGTAGGCTAAACAAAATTTAAAACGAAAGAATTTAAAAAAAAATATTCTCCACAGTTTTTATATTAAACGTAACATTTGTAGAGCACATACAGGGAGGGAGGGAGGGAGGGAAATGGAGAGGTAGAGACTACGACATTGTGGTTCTGTAATTCCAACACGCCGCCAACCCTGTCTATCAGGACGACGTCGGCGCTTCGAAAATAGGCGGCTTCGACAACGGCGACAAGTTGGTAGTATGTGAAAGAGTGATACGTAGACACGCTCCCCTCCGACGTTTAATAATATCCAAATGCCGTGAGCTTGTACGCTCATTGAGCTATACAGGCCTATGTTGGAACATTTGTTTTTGCGCGGTTTATTATTTTGCTCTTCGTACTAATGTTAGCAGTAAGATGCACGCATGAGGAAGCTACAGTGTGGTGTGAACCATTGTCATATTAAATATTGATAAACACGTGTACTTGTCCGTATTAAAAACACACGCCATGTCTCCCTCCCGCGATGCCTCCTTTCCATCGCTCGCTTCTTCTCTGCCCCACCCACTCCCGCGTCTCCTTCTCACCCATCGAATGGGGCGTGGTAGCGTTCCGGATAGAACGTCAGGCTCTCAGTCGTGAAAACCATAGTTTGAACCCTCTCTGCCGTTTCGAAGCTTTGGCAATTTGTTTCACCAAGCGTTACCACAACTCATTCATTTGTATCAATGAATACTTGGTTATATGGGCGGTGAATATATGTACGAATGGTCTTCGTGCAATAACTGTAGCTTGGCTGAGTGCTTCCCAGAGAAGTCGAGATGGAGTTGGAATGGACAGGTGTGCTAGGGGGTGAAGTGTAAAACACTTTGAACAGTACAAATGACTGGATACAACGAACATACTTTTCCAGCATATCTACCTGCCACCCTCCCTGTCTGCTTCCCTACCCGCCTACACCCGTCATGCGTGAGTGCGTGCTTGTGACTCATATGTAAGGAGCTGTCCTATTCTGTCCACATTTAAGTCACGGGTACATTTACTGCAGAACATTGAATGCACACCAACTGATGTGTACTGTTGTTTTTGTGTGTAAATGAAAATTGCTTTAAACAGAATGATTACGTATTCTCGACATAAAAGTATACATTTGCCGATACAATTGGTATACCAGAATAATTGCTTCCCAGAGAAGTTGAGGTGGATTTTGAACGAATATTTCCGCCACGGGTTCAAATGTAAAACACTTTGAACAATCCCAAGGACTGGATACCACGAAAGCATTGTTCCTGTATGTCTGCTTCTATCCCCGCCTCCCTCTCTCCCTCGTGTATGCGTGTGTGCGTGCTTGGGAGTCCAGTGTAAGGGGCTGTCCTTTTCTGCCCACATTCAAGTCACATTTACTGCAGAACACGGAACGCACACTAACTGATGCGTACTATTATTTTGTGTGTAAACGTGTTGAGAAAATTGCTGTAAATAGAACGATTACGTATCCTCAATAGAATAATACGCATGTTTCGATACGGTTGGATCACACATCTAGGCTATTTTATAATCTTCGCATTCTTAAAGTACCAGATATTGTGGAGTTAAGAATTGTTATAATTGTGTTTAAGGCATATCACAATCAATTGCCAACGTATGTACAACAGTTTTTTCATTCAGCACGAATCTGTTTATGCAACCCGACAAAATTACACATTTACTCAAAAGTGTGCACGTTCTAATATGAAAAGTATGAGTTTATCAATTAAAGGTGTACAGCTCTGGAATTCTCTTGATAGTTCACTATTTGTTTGTCGGAATTTTCATCTTTAAACAAAAATATAAAGCTACAATTTTGAAGAGTTATGAATCTGATATGTAACTATTTATGGTTAAAAAATGACTGAGATTACGGTTATAAAATAATATTTTGATCTAAATTGCTTGAGGTGGTTTTAGTTAAATTGACTGCAAATTCAAATTGGCTTGGGGTGTAATTAAATTTACCACTTCACATTCGGCCTGCCATAAAAAAAACATGAAGTCTCATGTACCATGTTTTAAAAACGAAACAATCTGTCACATGCGTACAATTGTATACTGTATTTTATTCAGTACTATGTATTTTTATTTGTAATAGGGTAAGTAACACAAGTATTACACTTCTAATTGCCTTTTTCGACAATTTTACAATTACGAAATGCTGTTCTGTTATGTTTGTATATTATTGTTGTTGAAAAATAAAGATTCATTCTTAGGTTCATAGCTCTGGGAAGAAAAATACAGGTGCTCTACTGTATGTATATATATTCGCTTACTTTTTCAGGTCAAGTACCTAGGATCCATTGGAGAATGAAGGATGCTGCCCGGAAAATTATGAGTCGGGTCATGACAAATGACCTGGTTCAGAAATTCAATTGGAATGGGAGGAAAAAGAGCCTTTCTGACCCTTCGTCTAAACAAAGTGGTGATTAGTAAGTTGCACTTGTAAACATCTATTGCTTGTTTCTCTAATTAGGCAGGCTTTTCTACATTTTTAAATGCATACTGTCTTGAATTTCAGTTTTCTCAAATGGATCAGATCTTGTAATGTGAACATTATTTTCTACTGTGTGGTGCTGTTTCCTTTGTCTATGTTATCTATGTATGTTAGATTAAAAATTCGCTCTGTTTTCATTTCATGCGTGATGTTACCTGTTGATAGAATTGCCTGGTTATTACAGCATAATTTTACTTCATGAAGCCACTACTCTGTTAGTTTCACCCTTGCAGATGGTGAGATATGCATGATACGCATCTTCACCATCTCAAAAAGATTGCACATGCATCTACAGTGTGTGAGAAAACTGCTCATTCAGAAGGAGGAAATATGGAATATTATGGATGACTGAAACTAGATGATGATGTTTTAAGCTTTTACAGGTTTAATCTACACTTTAATTAAAAATATAGTGTAGCAACCTTGCTTTTGTTGAATTTATAATTTTCTACTTGAAACAACATACTAGCAGTAGCACTTTAACAAGTGGTGCACATTCCATTTTTAGTAGAACCTGTAAGTGTATTCTGACAGTTTCTAGGCATTTCGTTTTCACTGGTTTTATAATCTTTTCAGAGGCTGTCAAACTGAACACAATTCTTGGAGAAATGAAAGAAGATGTCATTGCAGGAGCTTGTAAATTTTGGCTGCGCTACGCGAAGGACCGGGATGGAGGCAGGCAGAGGAGGACTCTTCTGAAAGCACCAAACAGCCTGAACAACCCCAGTTCAGAGTAGTAGTGGGAGAAGTGAAATTAAGTAATCATTATGAAAAATTGCAGTTTGCTAAGGAAGGAAAAGAACATTTTACACAGGAATAAGTTTTTGATGACTTGTGTATGTACCCAATTAATTTGTTTTTGTGTTTTGGTAAAAATGTTAATTGCAATGTTTTTGTTTCTGTGTGGACTATTACATGATTAGCAGCAGATATTGCTGTTCATTGCAGTTATGTAAATTTGTTGCTGTTGTTATAATTCATAATTTTTCTGAAGTCATATTAACATTACATTGATTAAAATGTTGGTTTATCAGTTGTATCGCTTTTGTGGTGTGGTTTTATTTAGTACTGCAGTTTCACTTTGTTGTAGAATGTGCATATTACAATAGGCTAAAAAGCAGAATATTTACCATTGGAAAGCATGATATGCTTCCTTGGTTCAATTGTTAGTGTTTATGTAGGATGTCAACTTGGATGTGGGTAGATGCTACGAGGGACCTTGTGAACCTCAATAATTCAACCTATTTATGGTTAATATGAAAAGCTGTGATATCTTCACTACCACATTGATAAGCACATTATAGGAAATTGGAAGCACTTTACTCCATATTTGTTCTTTGCTTTTTCTTGCTTGATAGGAAATGAGCATTTTAATCACCATTAACAGTAATAATACTGACAAGTTTTTAGATGCACATGCAGTGACCAAATGTATTATGGTCATGCAGATTGCAGTAAAGAGGGTATACATTGGTCCAACGTTGGCAGTGAGTGTTGGCTGGATATTGGCCCAATGCCGTTGGTCCAATGGTGTCGACTTGGTGCAAAATGACATTGGCCCAATGTCAGGGTTCTGACAGTGGCCCCATGCCGAATGTTGCATTGGGTCAACGTTGGCAGTGACTGTTGGCTGGGCATTGCCCAATGCCGTTGGCCCAATGGTGTTGACTTGGTGCAAAATGACGTTGGCCCAATGTCAGGGTTCTGACAGTGGCCCCATGCCGAATGTTGCATTGGGTCAACGTTGGCAGTGAGTGTTGGCTGGGCATTGGCCCAATGGTGTCGACTTGGCGAAAAATGACGTTGGCCCAATGTCAGGGTTCTGACAGTGGCCCCATGCCGAATGTTATATTGGGTCAAAGTTGGCAGTGAGTATTGGCTGGGCATTGGCCCAATGCCGTTGGCCCAATGGTATCGACTTGGTGCAAAATGACGTTGGCCCAATGTCAAGATTCTGACAGTGGCCCCATGCCGAATGTTGCATTGGGCCAACGTTGGCAGTGAGTGTTTGCTGGGCATTGGCCCAATGCCTTTGGCCCAATGGTGTCGACTTGGTGCAAAATGACATTGGCCCAATGTTAGGATTATGACAGTGGCCCCATGCAGCATGTTGCATTCGGCCAATGTTGGCCCAATGCCTGCTTGCTATCTGGGAAACCCGACAGTGCGTAACCATCGTGAATTGATCGTGTATTTATAAAATGCTGCCAAGTCTACCGCTTTGACGGTAGAACTACCACTTTGTCTTCAATTTTACATTATCTACCGCTTTACTGCATTCAAGCCAAAATCTACCGCCAAACCGCAATTCCAAGCGTACAGTTAAAATTACTCATTTCGAATCCAAATATACGACCAAACCACACCACTTCACATAGGAAATGCACCATAAGTAAACATACTCTAAAATTGTTTTGTTTTTTTGCGCCAGGACGGGAAGCCCCCTTCTACACCCTCCCCTCGCGGCCGCGGCGCCAGGACTTCGTCGCCAGATCTTGATCTAATAATATATCACCGTCACATCATTAAAATCGGTAGATATGCCGTCACACGTCTGTCCTTATACGAAACACTTGGGAATGTCTGTCACATGTCTGTCTTTATACAGGACATTTGGGAATGTCTGTCACACGTCTGTCCTTATACGAAACTTCGAATGTCAAATCTACAGTAGACGAGGTGTAACTACTTTTGAGTCTAGAGTTTCGGCAAAACGCAGCGGATTTTGTTTTGTTTAACCTGTAGGTAGGCCTGTTCCTACGAAGAAAATGCGGTGTGTCTGAAAATGTCTAAACGAAAAGACAACATTAAACATCTGTTATGTGCAATTTATTGCAATAAAAAACAAGTATGCTACAAGTGACTAAAACAACACGTAATCGTTTTAATTTCTATATCGGCATTATTGTAAACTAGAGGCACGGTAGTGTAGTAATAGTAAAATTATGTATTTATTCATACGACAATGTGTAGAATTCAATTACAATTGAAGTATCTTTGCACAAAAAGAGACTAACACGTATTTTATCTTAACGTAGGACGTTTTTCTGTGTTGCTTAATTTTGGTCACGGATTTATTCGAACCAGCAAATACCAGCCATGCCAGCCACACAATGACACCTTTCACACGTCCAATGGTTCCTCTTCCCAACACCTTTTCTCCCTATTCCCCACATTCACTGGTTCCTTCTCCAACACCTTTTCTCCCTATTCCCCACATTCACTGGTCCCTCCTCCCAACACCTTTTCTCCCTATTCCCCACATTCACTGGTACCTTTCTCCCTATTCCACACATTCACTGGTTCCTTCTCCCAACAACCTTTCTCCCTATTCCCCACATTCACTGGTTCCTTCTCCCAACAACCTTTCTCCCCATTCCCTACATTCAGTGGTTCCTTCTCCCAACAACCTTTCTCCCTATTCCCCACATTCACTGGTTCCTTCTCCCAACAACCTTTTCTCCCTATTCCCCACATTCACTGGTTCATTCTCCCAACACCTTTTCTCCCTATGCCCCGCATTCACTGGTTCCTCCTCCCAACAACCTTTCTCCCTATTCCCCACATTCACTGGTTCCTCCTCCCAACACATTTTCTCCCTATTCCCCACATTCACTGGTCCTTCTCCGAACAACCTTTCTCCCTATTCCCCACATTCACTGGTTCCTTCTGCAACACCTTTTCTCCCTATTCCCCACATTCACTGGTTCCTTCACCCAACAACTTTTCTCCCTATTCCCCACATTCACTGGTTCCTTCACCCAACAACTTTTCTCCTTATTCCCCACATTCAATGGTTCCTTCTCCCTATTCCCCACATTCACTGATTCCTCCTCCCAACACCTTTTCTCCGTATTCCCCACATCCACTGGTTCCTTCTCCTAACACCTTTTCTTCCTATTCCCCACATTCACTAGTTCCTTCTCCCGACACCTTTTTTCCCTATTCCTCACATTCACTGGTTCCTCTTCCCAGCAGCGTTTCTGCTTATTCCCCACATTCACTGGTCCTCATCCCAACTCTTCCCCGCAGTTGGCCTCCCATCTTTCCTATATTCGCTCGTCTTTCCACTCATTGTAACATTCCTTCTTCTCCATATTCCCAATACCTCAATGCTTGCTCTCCCCTTGTCCCTACATGGGATTAGTCTCCCTCCCATACCTCACTCCCTCGTCCTCGTTTTCGCTCGTCCAATCAGCTGAAAGGTCCTACTCAGCGCGGCCAAACATCACCAGACGACGGGTCCCCCAATGTGAGGTGTGGAAGAATAATATAGCTTTCACAAGTTTAACGTAATTACTTGAACTGTGTGAGCTTAGTGAGGGTGTGTGGGTGGTAGAACGACAACTGCTAGAGGTCCACAAGTATGTGTGTCACAAAATTTGTGAGCTTAGTGAGGGTGTGTGGGTGGTAGAGAGACAACTGTTAGAGGTCCACAAGTATGTTTACAAGTATGTGTGTTGGTCGGTCGGTCGGTCGGTCGGTCGGTCGGTCGGTCGGTCGGTCGGTCGGTCGGTCGGTCGGTCGGTCGGTCGGTCGGTCGGTCGGTCGGTCGGTCGGTCGGTCGGTCGGTCGGTCGGTCGGTCGGTCGGTCGGTCGGTCGGTCGGTCGGTCGGTCGGTCGGTCGGTCGGTCGGTCGGTCGGTCGGTCGGTCGGTCGGTCGGTCGGTCGGTCGGTCGGTCGGTCGGTCGGTCGGTCGGTCGGTCGGTCGGTCGGTCGGTCGGTCGGTCGGTCGGTCGGTCGGTCGGTCGGTCGGTCGGTCGGTCGGTCGGTCGGTCGGTCGGTCGGTCGGTCGGTCGGTCGGTCGGTCGGTCGGTCGGTCGGTCGGTCGGTCGGTCGGTCCCTTCTTCCCATGTTCGTTCGGTTCTCATCCTTACATTCGTTCAACACTCCTCCTCACATTTTATCTCCATCTCCTCCACATTCACTCTTTCATCTCCACATGTTCACATCCTCCACTCAGCACAGTTTGTTTCCCCCACGCATTCTCACCCCTCCGCTCATATTCCCTCCCTCCCATATCCTCTCGTCCTACCTCTCAACTTCTGCTCTTCCCTCGTCTCGACAATCGCACATCTTTCCTCCCAACATCCTCAGTCCGATATTCGCTAGTCCACATTCCCGAAAAGAGCATATTCGGTGCAAAAATATCATGAGGACGACATATCCCCCAATATGTGCTGACATCTGGCGAACAGTGAGATAACAACACATTATTGACTCCATGCACAACAGAATCCCTGCAGTTGATCTACGGTAGTTACGTAAATAACGACTAGGTAATGAGAGAGCGAAATCAATATGTGTGTGTGTGTGTGTGTGTGTGTGTGTGTGTGTGTGTGTGTGTGTGTGTGTGTGTGTGTGTGTGTGTGTGTGTGTGTGTGTGTGTGTGTGTGTGTGTGTGTGTGTGTGTGTGTGTGTGTGTGTGTGTGTGTGTGTGTGTGTGTGTGTGTGTGTGTGTGTGTGTGTGTGTGTGTGTGTGTGTGTGTGTGTGTGTGTGTGTGTGTGTGTGTGTGTGTGTGTGTGTGTGTGTGTGTGTGTGTGTGTGTGTGTGTGTGTGTGTGTGTGTGTGTGTGTGTGTGTGTGTGTGTGTGTGTGTGTGTGTGTGTGTGTGTGTGTGTGTAAGGTGTCAACCGAGGACATTGGCCAGAATACACACCTTCTAACCGAGGTCCTACCGCCAACGTTTTTAAACGCCTAGTAGTGGTTTCCTGTGTTAATTTGATGTAGACCTCGGTTAGACGTTCAGAGCCTGTTTTTGTGTGAACTGTGTGTATAACTCTCGAGTCGGCGAAATCTGTCTTCACACACTCGCTTTGACGCGCGTCCTCGGTTCTACGGTGAATATTCTGGTCCGAACCGTTGCGTCATTTCACTGTCTGCGCGACACCCACGTCCCGTATTTTTTTTTTATACTGCCATGACAAATTTACGAATATCAGATAACGCTATATCAGATAGTTATTCGACGCTTTTTGGTATTACATACTTAAGATCTTCCACAAAATACTATGTTCTCGTCACCGACGTAATATTCGTACTTAACATGAAATCCCACAAGATACCTCATTGACATGCCCGATGTTAAGACTCGACTTCGACTCGAACTTATTGTTCTCACTATCTATGTATTTTTTTCCATTAAAATAACACATTTTATTAATGTATTAAAAGTTCAATATGTGCGCATCATTTGTTTAACGAACGTTCAATACATTATTTATTGATTCACTACAAATAAAAATCTTCAACAATGCAGCACAGGGCAAAAAATAGATGCTTCAGATCTGACCGATTCAATATTTCTTACTACACTGTGTATTCGTATATACGCAAAACGTGTCAACCGAGGACATTGGCCAGAATACACACCTTCTAACTTAACGCCTATTTGATGTAGACCACGGTTGGCCGTTCAGAGCCTAGTTTTGTGTGAAATGTGTAGGTATATATATACATATGACTCTCGATTCGGCAAAATTTCTCTTCAAACAATCGCTTTGACGCACCTCACGAAGTAGTTGCACCTGCCCGATTTCTTTTAGATCTGAATAATTTATTCGACAAGACAAATAACATATAAAGAAATTCAGAGTACTACGAATTAATACAAAATGTATGAATTTATAACTCACGTCCCGTAATTTTTATCAGGAGCGTCTCTGATACTGCCATGACACATTTACGAATAATGGATAGAGCTTTTTGGTATTACGCATCCGTTTTTTTAATGAAGTGTCAGCAAAGATATTCCACAAAATACTATATTCACGTCACCGACGTAATATTAGGCTTACGTCGGTATGCAAATATGAATTCGGAGAGAGGCAATACTCAACATGAAATCCGACAAGATACTTTATTGATATGCCCAATATTAAGATGGCATCCGCTACGCATTGTTTGGACTCGTAGTTTTTGGCATGTTCTTAATATCAATGTACTTTTTCCATTAACATAACAATATTTATCAATATATAAATTGTGTACTTAAAGTTCAATATGTACGCATGATTTGTTTGACGAAATTTTCATAAATTATTTATTAATGCATTACAAATTAACATCTTCAACCGTGCAGCACATAGCAAATTATATGCCTCAGATCTGACCGATTAAATATTTCTTGTTACACTGTGCTTTTATGTATACGCAAACCATAAAGGGTGTCAACCGAGGACATTGGCCAGAATACACACCTGCTAACCGAGGTCCTACCGCCTATTTGATGTAGACCACGGTTAGTCGTTCCGAGCCTGGTTTTGTGTGAACTGTGTAGGTATATATGACTCTCGAGTCGGCAAAATCTATCTTCAAACACTCGCTTTGACGCACGTCTCGATGCAGTTGCACCTGACCGATTCCTTTTAGA
>OY759274.1:8743490-8848490 GCA_963662155.1 Lamellibrachia columna
TGGCGCCTCTGTTGCAAGGTAAATGTGAAATCGCTTGAGATTGTCGACGGAAATACGACACGCACTTCGCGCAAATTGTTTGCCGTGCGTTGAAACAATAGCTTGTCAATGTTAACGCGCTTATTCAAAAGAGCAGGTTCATGGATTTTATTGTGGGACATTGTGGGAACTCATAAAACTTGAAATAGATGCACTTAAATTATATTTTTTTCCCATATACTTTGGCACGTCAAACCACCGTTATAGAGCACAGGAGTCGGCGGTATCTTTAGTCTACCTCGTTTTCGTTGTCCTTCGGGGGTTATCTCAAAGCTGTTTTGGCCATATTGTCATCGTCCTTTGGCAAAACTTGGCCGATTCTTGTGGTGAACAAGTCATCCATGTTAATCTGAGCAGATACTTTCAGAAGTTCTGTTTTAGAAATCTTTTGTGGCCAAAAAAATGGCATGTTGTTTCAAAGATATGTTGTGTGGAAGTTTGAAAATTATTTCTCATCTGCGTCAGTCAAACGCCAGCATTCTGAAACATATTGCAGAGTGGACGAGTTATGATGGCAAATAATTTGCCTACATGTTATATGCATGCGCACCACAACTTGGTTGTCTCAAGGACAAAATAACCCTTTTTCGACCTTTTCTAAAACAAAATATCTAATAACGTTATAAACTTTAATGATGGCTAGCGTAATTCACAGCAACATGACAATAGTACATATCAAGACATCCAGTTAACCACAGTATGACACATCATTTTTTCATTGTAAGTTATTTCCATAACGTTTATCATGTCTATGATCAGAGGTGCAAGGTGTAGAGGAACAAGCGAGATATTGGCAGGATCCAAACATTGAAAAAGGGTGTTATGTTTCCCAAAATCTAGGGCACTAGATGAAAGCCATTCAAATTTCTATCGGGGACAGCGTTTTACAATACACTGGAAATAATTGACAGATTGATAAATCTTGAATTATGTATGCCGTTATATTAATTATTAATTGAAACGGCCATTGTGCGCGAGATCTACAAATAGCTGCGTGAGTGCGTGAGATGGAAGCCAAATGCGTGAGTCTCACGCCAAATGTGTGAGACTTGGTAGCTCTGTATGACTCTTACTGTGGGTGTTATGCCCCACCTTATTTGAGGTATCCAAGTTCTCGTGATAAAGCGGTAAAATGCTCATAAAAAGCAGGAAACATCCTCCTCCGCTCATCTTTATTGGCTCCAAAGACATAACATGTGCTTAGGATGGACTCGTATGCAACAGATAGATCGATTTTAGTGTGAATTTGTTTTGATTTTTTAAATTACAAAAACTGGACATTTCAGCCAAAAAGCGGAGGGGGAAAAGCGGTATTTCCTGCCCGAATGTTGAAACTTCAGAAAGAGTGTCCCGTGCCTCTCATGCTTATCATTCATGCCCGAATCATGATCGGATCCAGGGTGTCCATGATGTGCCCGGGAACCCCTCAATTCCTCGAATCACAATGGCCCACGAACTGTTTATTACCTTGCATTGCAGTCTTAATTTCAGGATGTCAATGTTTCCCTGGTTTCCTCACTCCATGCTTTGATAAAAGGTACTGGATATGGTAAGGTCGAAGTAAAACACAACAGGTGACAGAGGATACGACATTAATGTCTGATTTCGGTTTTGTGAATTAGTGATAAACGCAAATTCCAATCTCCATGTATGTGTATAATATTATACTTATTTCAAAACGACTGGATTTTCTAACCATATTCTTATAAATATGTCAGTAAAATCATAGAGGTTTATGTAACCTCTAATTTGGACGAAGGAAAATGGCTGTGGCTGAAGAACTTACCGAGTTCCAGTTGTCATCGCGGCTTTATAGTTTCCGGCGTCACACATATCTGTGTTACAGGTACAGGCTTACACGTATGTTAAACCTAATTTCCACCGTCTTATTTTCATGACGGATTAAATTTAAAGAGTGACAAAATGTGAAATGTGCCAATAATATTATATTTATTTATTTATATTTGTGCATGGTTGTGGTGCGTGCGTGCGTGCGCGCTTTCTAAATGTACTAATGTCCTGTTCGTCCATAGGACGTATCAACCCATATAGTGTAGTATTGAACAACGTGTTGCGGCATGAACCAACTGTGGACAAGTGGATCAAGTTGGTAAACATGAACAACAAGTCCCGTGATAGACAAGGTGAGGCTGCTAGCAATACACGGTGAGTCTGCGAGCGAGACAAGATGGGTTGTTTTTAAAAGTTTTATGGTCTCTTTAAATTCATAGTTCGCAATTTGAAGAAAACGAAGCAACGTGGCGAGCGTGACACGGTGAATCTGCGAGCGAGACACTGTGATTCTTGGAGCGTGACACGATGAGTCTACGAGCGAAACACGTTGTGTATGTGAGTGAGACACGGTGAGTATTCGAGCGACACGATGTGAATTGTGTCATAAGCTATGTGATCCCTTTAAAAACATGGTTCGTAATTTGCGGAACATTATAACAACATCACATTTTCATACGACACGTTTGTATAAATACACACGGACCCGCCTTGTGGATTCCAACTCAACATCACGTGTCTACATTCCAATATTCCTGGTGGTAGGTGAAAGTAAGCAAACGTTTGCAGGAATCGTGTAGAATATCATGTAATATGTTGAAGGTTGATGCTTGTTTCTAAAAAAACGAGCACACACCTGTTCACCATACTACAGTGAGGAATTCAAATGACACTACAACTCCTGTCAGTTGTGTAAGAAATAAATTTCCTCCATCCTGTACAGTTCTTGTATTTTCCGCTTTTAAGGCAGTGGTAGCGATGGCGTCGTTGGCCGCGTGTCTGTACGTAGGGCTACTCGATGGTTCGGACGGAGAGAACCTCATCAGCAATGTCGCGCCCTACACGCCTACCTTCAAATGTTGGCAGTCTATCAACATTGTTTTTGAACAGAGACATAGCCATATTTGAGGACTACACAACACTTATGCTGTGCCCAGATTAAAATTTATATGCGTGTGCCAGTGACTGTTTGATCCCTTGCGCAGGAAGACGCAATGCAATTGTTTTGGCCGCCATTTGATGGGGAGCATGTTGTGTTTTGATTTTCTGGAGAGAAAAATTACACAATTTAACGAATTGTGTTCAGCGAGTTGATGACATAATAAATATTAACATACTTGATTTTCGGAACTGTGTTCGCATGCTTGTAGAGTTGTGTGTGTGTATGTGTTTCCGTTCAGTGGTGTGTGTGTGTGTGTGTGTGTGTGTGTGTGTGTGTGTGTGTGTGTGTGTGTGTGTGTGTGTGTGTGTGTGTGTGTGTGTGTGTGTGTGTGTGTGTGTGTGTGTGTGCGTGTGCGTGTGCGTGTGCGTGTGCGTGTGCGTGTGCGTTTGCGTGTGTATCGTATACGCACGCACGCACGCACGCACACAGGAATACAATCGGGTATACATTGCTACGCAAGCATAACATAACGTAATTATACTTAAGTATACATACACGTATGTCCATAAAAAACTAGCGTTGTCCTTAATTAATCAGAACGCGTAATTTAAGTGGACACTTGAGGTTCACAACGTTCACGAAGCACACAATTATTACTAGAATTTAACAAGATTTAACAAGATTTGCCACCCAAGCCAAAGGCCCAGATGGCAAGTGGACAAGGAAGCCATTGGCTTATCGAGAGTCCAACAATGTTCATCTACTTATAACCCGCCCTCCTGAGATATGTGTCAACTTTGTTTGTAAACATATTCACGCTGCTAGCAGTGACACAATCTGTAGACAATTTGTTCCATTCATTTATTGTCCTCTGTGAGAACGAGTGCTTCCTGATGTCCAATCTACATTGATCCTTTACTAATTTTACCTCATGTCCTCTAGTTCTGGTATCCTTCTTGAGTGAGAAAAACATATTTCTATCAATATTTTTATACCCATTCAATATCTTAAGAACTTCAATCTGATCTCCTCTTAACCTCCTTGTCTCTAGAGTTGTTAAACAACATTCTTTTAGGCGTTCTTCATAACTAAGGTATCTAAGTTCTGGAATAATTTTAGTTGCTCTCCTTTGTATGCGTTCAAGCGTATCTATATCCTTCTTACGATATGGTCTCCATGCTTGCACTCGTTAATTTCCTCCGTGTGTGTGTTATTGTACAGTGCAGTGCAGTGTATGTTTGTTTGTTTGTATGCAGTGCTGTGTGCGTGTGTGCAGTGCGTGTGTGTATGTGTGCGTGCGTGCGTTCGAGTGCGTGTGTGATGTGTGCGCGCGCGCGCGTGTGTGTTATTGTACAGCGTAGTGCAGAACAGTGGAGTGTGTTTGTATGCAGTGCTGTGTGCGTGTGCTTGTGCGTGTGTGGAGTTGTTTGTGCTTATATACATCTGAATGTGTATTGTTTATTAATATTGATGTCGATAGAAGCCACTGGTAATACGAGGATGTATTTCCCTACCCAGCTATGATAAGCGTGGTTATTTTGTTAGACGTCAGGTGCTACGATGGTTGGGCTGTGTTGGTGTGGGTACTACGATAGTTGGGCTGGGATGGTCAGGCTAGTACGATGGTTGGGCTCCAGTGGTTAGGATACTCAGATGGTTGGGCTGCGGTGGTCAGGGCGCTACAATGGTTCGGATGTGGTGTTCGGGGTACTAAGACGGTTGCTTGTGATGGTCTGGATACTACGATAGTTGGACTGCGGTGGACAGGGTACTACGATGGTTGGACTGGGGCCATCAGGGTATGACAATGGTTTGGCTGCGGTGGCGATGGTACTACGATGGTTGGACTGCGGTGGTGAGGGTACTACTATGGTTGGACTGGGCCGATCAGGGTACTACGATGGCTGGACTGCAGTGGTGAGAGTGCTACGTCGGTTTTTTCTGAGGTGGCGTTGGTACTACTACGGTTGGGCTAAGCTTTACTGAGAGGTGCATTTCGCCATTATTAAATGCACACACGCACGCTCTTAGGCACGCACGCACGCACACGTCTGAATTATACACACTCACTTGAAATAATTAAGAAAACAAGTTGAACTGTTTTGTAATTAAATATGTCAGATTGTATTATCGTATATAAAGAAGCATGTCGACAAATTGCGCCAAACAATTGCCACAGACCACCCTGAGGATTCTCAGCGAGTCAAAATAGTTGCTCCACCTAACGGGTCTAACGGAGACAGTGCGACTACAATACTGATATATAGACACCAGTGTAGTTTACCATAAAGTCTTACGAATTTTCTTGAATTTTCTTGTACTTGTACAGTTTATTTTTCCATAAATCATATACATATACAAATCAAGTGTACATAAGAACTAATTAGAGCCCTCATTTTTTTCAATGCGTTTCTTCTACAATTCTCTGAGTTTTTATTAATTTCTGAGACAAGTTTTGACACTAAGGGATTTTAATTAATCCTTCACATTTGAAACAGACAATTCTTCAGCTGGATTTTCCTCCATAGAGTGTTCAAGCTCAGAAGTATGCTCAATTCGTTGTCTCTTTTTGAAGATGTCTTCACGCCAGTACACAAGGTTTCTCTTTGAATATTCCCTGCATTCTGTTTGCATATGCTTCAGTTGCAGCTGCCTCATTGAACCTTTCAAAATGTTAGCACATGCATCTATTTTATTGGAATGCTGGTGATGATTTGATTTGGCAATTTCATTTGCTTTCTCCATGCCTTGACCACTAAATGTTGTCAGTCCAAGGTGCAAGCCAGATAGAAATGGCATATGATACACAAGGCAGGGCATGTAGGGGGTGACCCTTTTCTTTTCATATCCTTTCCGCTTCCCTTCAAGTCTAATGAAAAGTTTCACCCAATCATTGGCTAGACCAAAAATATTTGCAGAAGTGACACCATTATGATCACGATAATCATGATTGACAACTCCATATAATGCATCGAATCTCTGGTAGACTTCTACAACTTCTACTCTTTTGTATTAGGATGTATAGCATCCCCAACAGCAAGCTGCTCTTCTAGACATTTCATGGTACCTTTACCGGCTACATTCCTGGTCTCCCATATTCTGAAACTTATACCCCACAATGAGAAATGCACTTAACTAGTTAATCAATATGGGATACATTTGGTTTGGGAATAATCCCATTTTTTTCTTTAGCATCATAATCAGTTGCATCCTCGATCAAATTGATTAGAAGTATGTCAGTGATTCGAAGCATCATATGCAGTTGATCAACAACAACTGGACTAAGTATGATTCTAAGAAGAGGTTTAAGCCTGCAACCATGGTAATTGTTCAATGCGTTTTGCGACATTTCTTCGATTGTTCTTGCCAAATTTTCTTGGCAGTAGAAATCATGTGCTTTAGACATATCCCTACGGTCATCGGTGTGAATCTTGCAGTATATGAAGGCATGGTTGGAAGTTGCACCCGCCATTTCAAGTACCATAAGGAGAAATTTGTAATCTCCTCCCATACATACATTTACCTGAATTTCTTCGCCATTTACTTCAACAGACTTGGATGAAAAAAGTGAATTTATGGACACGAAGACATTCTTAAATGAAGTTTTTGATGTAGATACATTGGAATCCAGGGTGGCATTATCTCCTGTCGTCATGGGATGAAACATCCAACATCCGTTTGAATAGGGTACACCTGACGAATACACCAATTACCATGTGTGTTTACAGAAATTAATATTTCTAATACCTCCATAATTTTACGATTTTGTTATATATGATAATGGATAACTTAATAATGCAACACCGGGTTTCGAAATCACCTTCTGCCATTTCGAAACTCGGGCAATTTTGACTTGTTTTAATCCTAAATCACATTAAATTAATCATATTAGATTAATCACATTAAGTTCTACAAACGAATTCGCTTCAACTACAATTCACACGTCCAGTCACCGGGAAGAGAAACACATATTTACGTCTTTATCTTCAACAAAATTATTCTGCAACATGTTATAATCCACATTACATTTCCAGACGTTGGATCTGCGACTAAGCGTTCGTCCTCGCCCAATTTCCTGACCCCGGTTATGTGAATAGCGTTGTCCAGATAATTTTCCGTTTCTCCGCCAGTTGGCTGGTAGAAAAGCGTGGAACTTGTTAGGTTTTAAATGACAGTAAGATTGATATTTGTAGTTCTATGGAAGTTAGACACAACTAAGACATCGGCCATTACCCATCGGCCGTACGAAAAGTACAATAATAAGTAAAACTATTATGTTTTTGTGGCGGTGTATTAAAAATCCCTTTATATCGCCCACGTTTCAGTACTTGCATGTATTTCCCGTTTACTTATGACAGTTAGCCATGTATTTTGGTAACACAGGAGTGGTTTATTTGCAGATTTTTGCATCTGTAGAGT
Source organism: Lamellibrachia columna (assembly GCA_963662155.1). Lineage (NCBI taxonomy): Eukaryota > Metazoa > Annelida > Polychaeta > Sabellida > Siboglinidae > Lamellibrachia > Lamellibrachia columna. The sequence continues at coordinate 8,750,842 of OY759274.1, forward strand.
CAGTGAGTCCACTATATGTTTTTCCATTTTTCTGTGTGGAATCTTCCCTGACATAGTCATAGTCATAGAGAATCATACATAGACACTAGCCTGGTTACTGAAGCCTGACTGGGCTGAGTTCGACTTACCAACTAACACCGACCAGTGGTCGAAGAGCAAAACCAACGTATGACGTGTGCCTACATCCATTATCATATATGAAATTATGGAGGTATTACAAATATTAATTTCTGTAAACACGCATGGTAATTGGTGTATTTGTCAGGTCTACCCCATTCAAATGGATGTTGGATGTTTCATCCCATTGTAACATCACCGTTACCAGTCTCTCATAACCGTCTCACGTCAGGACCTTCCACCTACTTCATTCAGCATTCAGCCCTGACGTGATTTTGAATAGAGACAACTAATACACGTTCGTGTATTCTACAGGTTCGACCTACAGCGTAGGCTTTTATTGTCATGCACAACATCAATCTGTTATAGCGCTACTGACATACATAAACAAGTTCTCTTGAGGGTTGAAGATCACCTCCCTTGGTATCGGAAGATGAGACCTCGGTAGTAGGCTCTCTCAGCTCTCTCTCTCTCCGCTGGCCTCTACTTATAGTGGAGTTGGAAACATGGACATGCTTCCTATCACGTACGCCAATCACGCTCTTCACATGGACCTTTCTGCATTGAAATGTCTAATTAAAATAAATATTGTGCACCTCCATTGTCGGAGAAGCTAAGTTGGGAATTCATGGAACCCGTAACTCAAATCTCATATATAGGTATGACATCGTGTAGACACTATGCAAATCTTCCTCTTGACCGCACCGTTGGTCAGTGCGATATTAATCACCTTTTCCCGTTTCGACAAACACCACTGCTTGTCTATCGTCGAGTGTTCAATAGAGCATTGAGACTCATCATGAATCAGTGATACATCCCGTATTGACATGTCTACATAAAATAGATAAACGGTGTGCACTCCTGTTAGTATTCATATATTACTCTGCTTTTCATATATACACGGTATGCTCTTTACACCATGACGACAGGAGATAATGACATGGTGGATACCAAGGTGACAGGATATCTGCCTCAAAAAAAGGTGGGATTGGTGGGTGGTTACACCCCCTCATAGTTGTTTACCTGCAGTCAGATAACATTTTACAATACTTTGTAAATCACACAGTATAAGGGTATATGATCAGTGGTGTATTTGGATAAAATTAGTTTTACTGTATTTTTCTGTTGCACCACTACATGGTAGACTGAGTGACTAGTCTTGGTCTCCCCCTTTGTGAGATCTATTGAGGAGTGGGAGGTTGGCCTAACAATAGGTGCGAGGTAGGATTGGTGGGATGTGGACTCTCAAAATTGTTGGGAGATGGGAAGTGGAGACCCTCAGACACTCCCATCTGTTGTTCTAACACACTATTCATGTGAGTGGGTCCCTGGTGACAATGGTCATAAGCAAGGTCCCTAGGTAACAGTGATGACACAAAGTGTATAAGGTTGAGGTGGTCCCATGCTGATTCACGTGACAGTTGTCTCAGACAACGTCCCATGGCAACTGTGGGGTGCACAACTCTTGAGTTTCCCACTGCGGCTACATGAGGGAAGATGGAGTAGAGTTGGGCATTTCTCCCCCTTTGAGGAAGTTGTAAATTATATTTTATTATAATATAACATACGTGTTTTGTACTTGTATCAACAGACAACATTCTAGCTAAATATATAAAGTAAGATTGTCTGATTGTAAAATCTAAATATTTGAGATATTATGATAAATTCTGTATATTTGTGATCTGTATAGTTCAGTAGTTTTGTACTGATTGCTTTTTTCAGAGGTGGCCATTTTTGGATTCATTAAATGTTGAAATTGTCTATGTTAATCATACACTTGTTCACAATTGGTGTGGTAATCGGATGTAATCTATACCAAACTGTGGTTGAGATTGGTGCCTAGTTATATTTATGAAGCCATTACAGTTGATAAACATGCAGGATATCATAAAATCCAACAGAAAGTTAACCTGTCTTCATTCTGTCACAACTTGATACCAGTGGACTGAACAGTTGAGGTGGTTGAATGCCTGCTTACCTCACCAGGTTGCAGTGTGGAGCTGGTAGGACTCAGTGCATGGGACAGTCTGCGATTGGAGGCAGGCATGTGTCTCTATGGCAACTACTTTGACCAGAGGATTACTCTGGTGGAAGCAAGCCTGGCTTGGACCATGGGTAAGTGCTGCATCCATCATGAAGCATCATGGATTGCAAAGTTGACTGTGTAAATGATTGCAATAATATCATGCCAGATATATAAGCATTCTGAAATTTTTTACTATTTATTACCCCAAATAATCATATTTTAAAAGAAATTGAGTTGCTAAGACATTTAGAATCTTAGGTGTTGACACGCCTATGTTTCAGTAAGATTAATTGTTCTTCGTGGTCGCAAAAATTCAGTGAGTACATCTTGTTGGAATTTAAAATCCATATTGCTTAGTTTGGAACTTGGGATGATAATATTGTTAATATGAAATAGTTAAGAATTTGTGCAGCATTTGCGTAATATACATTCAAATGGTAAAGTGACAATTGTTTCAACTGGGATGGATATTTGGTTGCGTGTTTGCTGTCCGAAACCCTTAAATGATTGATAATTTGCATATTGGAATGGTTTAACTAGTTTTGTATTAAACAATGTTATGCTATGCAACTGGTCATTGTTATTGGTTCAGTCGATATCATCTATTTCTATCAAACCTTTGTTGAGCTTTTTCTGTGCACCCAGAAATCTACCTTTTTTGCTTGTAGAGGAAATTTTTTCTATAAAATAGTTTTTTTTAATGCGCCCTCTGAGACGAAATAAAAAATTTAATCTGCTATAAATTTTCCTCACAAAACCCCTGGATCCCCTCACATGCAGCATAAAATATTTAAAATAGAATTTATTAACTGAAATATTCCTGATTAGTTTCAGCTACGTGCCGTTGTGAAACTGCTGACGTTCCAGGTGTCAGCATCATTCTGCAGCAGCTAAAAGACAGGGTGGCCGTGAGAAGGGTCGGCTGTGTGTCTTCTGGACCCCCGCAAGAAGTATGTGTCATCATGTCTATGTTTATGTCCTCACAGTTTTGTCATTCTTAGATTTCAAATTGTGACTTTCTTGTGATGGTTCATTGGTACGTTTCTTTTGGGTGTCCTCTTTTCGTTTTTCCACATGGTTTCCAGCACCATGCCTGTTTTTGCATTCTTGTTTGCGCATTCTAAAGACATGGCCAAAATATTTCTATCTTCTGTTCAATATTGTTGACTTGATTGACTCAGCATTTGTTCATTTAAGGACTTCCTCATTGGTGATAAATTTGTTCCATTTGATGTTTTCTTTAGAAGCCCAGGTGTAGCAAATAACGTTGTTGTTGAACATTCTTATGTATAAATAACATTGTTGTTGAACATTCTTAGGTATTTATACCCTTTGTATTGATACCCTTTGACCTCTAAATTGTTGTGAGTTTTTGAAATACTCCCCATGCCTTTCCTAGCCTATTCTTAGTGTAAATGGAATAGTCTCCATCTTTGGAAGTTACATTTCCAAGGTAGGTGAAATGATCCACATCTGTCAGTAAAACTGGTTTTCACAGTTTGCTGTTGTGACTTAAAAATTAGAGATGGTGTAATTTTTTTACACTTGGTGGTTTTTAGTACACGGGAAAATGTAATAATATTGTGAGATAATGTTGTCTTGTTCTGTAGCAGACACAATATAAGGGTATATGATCAGTGACATATTTGGGGGGAGCTTTGGGCCATGGCGCCCCTTTGGTTTACATTTTTTAACTGTATTTTTTTGTTGCACTGCTACATGGGTGATTAGCCCCGGCCCTCCCCCCTGTGAGATCCTAGACATATCACTAAACGTGATAAATTAAAACATCCAGTTGAAAAATCTGACATCTCAATCTCAATAAGGGGTTGGCCTGAAAAATAGGTGGGATTTAGGATTGGTGAGAGGTGTACTCTCAAAATTGGTGGGAGGTTAACCCCCAAAACAAGTGGGAGATGGGAGGTTGAAAACCTGCCACAGTCCTCCGTTCTAGCATACTATTTATGTGATTGGGCTGATGAGGAAAGGGAAAGTATCAAACAAACAAATCCGTCTGTTATCTCTTGGTGGACACCTACTAAAATTTTACATTTATTAGCATAATAATGACTAATGTATTTCTTTATGTTACAGTAAACAGGGCTGGGTCCAATTACACAAAATTATATCAATTACAATTACATAATTTTTTTTATTACAATTACAGTCATAATTTTCCAAATCAATTACAATTACACTGTTACAATTACATTATGCGGAACCAAATATATTCAGCATTTGTTAATTGTGTATTTTTGCGCGTTTTGCTGAATTTCAATATTTTGTACACAATTGATCAACAAATATAACGGTAATGTTTGTACATTTTGTTAAATTGTGACTTTGAATTATACTAAATAAAAAGATAGCCGTTTAAAACATATTTTTATTATATAAAAATACAATGCAATATCCAGACATAATCCTACAGGACATATTCCAATGCAGACATTTATCCGTGCGCATTTCTTAAATTTTTCTTTGGAAAATACTAATAATAGGGTTTTATGTGTTTACTTTGAGGTTGTAGCTCCTGCTCTAAGCTGACATGCTTAATTGGTCTGCCCTTTGCTTTGTGGGAGTTGGGAATGGGAAGAGAGGCCATATAAATGGTCCTTGCCACCTGACCTGTCTCCAACCCACCTCAACACAAGGGGTGTAATTGGCTTGCAAACTCTGCAACATTTCACTGAGCTGATATTTTCTGAAGCAATATCAGGCTACAGGTCTTTCCATGTTGTTTGAATACCAGCTTAGCCTTTGTCTGACAATGTCTGTGCATTGTTTATTGCTTCCTGGCTGTTACCAACTTACTGAAAAGGCTAATTGCTAAGGCTACCCACCACTAGCACCACTGACCAGTACCCACCAGGCAGTGAATACTGAGACTTAAATATAAATATATAAGCAGGTGTTATTATTAGTCTTAATTTTTAACTCATGTGAGACTTAAATTATATTTTTATTGACAATTCGTTCAGGTAGTTTGTGATATGAAACGTACTGTAATTGATTGTAATTGAAATAAAATTTCAATTATACAAAATATAACAATTAAAATTACAGCAACATTTTGAAACCATAATCAATTACAATTACAATTACACAATTTTGCTGTAATCAATTACAATTACATAATTGGACCCAGCCCTGACAGTAAATTTAATGTGTACACTGACTTACTGAGATGTCAGATTGTTCAATTGGACAGGGGTAATATAAAAAATTAGAATCACCCTCTTGAAATGTTGCTTATTTTGAATGTTTTAATTCATCATATTCTTCGGCGTATCTAAGATCTCACAATGGGGAGAGCAAAACTAGTCATTCAGCCTACCATGTAGGGGCACAACATAAAAATACAGTAAAAAATGTACCCAAAGGGGACCGTTGCCAAAAGCCCCCCTCCAATCCGGGCTGGGTGAATTAAAAAATGAATTGGAATTATTCAATTCAATTCCTGAATTTGAATTGAAAGAATTTCACCAAGCTGAATTTGAATTGAAAGATTTTTATTAAGTTGAATTGGAATCGAACGAAAATTAATTGAACCTCATTTTTGTGTGTGGTGCAATCTGGTTTTATTTCAAATGTGGCCCTCAATCCAACCATACAATTGTATGCCTAGTATATGCGTACACATTAAATTAACTGTTTCCTAATAAAATAACTCTTGCACAATCTTGAAGGCTGGGAACCTGAAGAAGACATATCTGCGTGACTTGGTCAAGGGGTGCAAGATGCTGGCTTTAGCAGACTGGTCATTGCCCGTGTACTACACTGACCAGTCTCATTCTGTCACACAGGCACACCAGGTATGTGTTTGTTGCATTGGCGTATTTGATGAGAACAGATTTACATTTAACGAAGGAGGTTTGTGTATCTGTTTACTAATCTGAATATACTGTATGCTGAAGATACTAAAATAACACAAATTCCTTGACAGTTTAACATTTTATGAATGTGTCTACTCTACCAGTTCAACAAATATGGCTTGTGCATGCATTCATGCGTGCGTGCATGTGCGCACATGCGTGTGTATATATTAGTGCCCTGCGCGGACCTAGAATTTGATCCTAAGCCCAGCCCGCAATTAGCAGTTAGAGGCCCGGCCCAGGCCCGCAATAATTTTTCAAGTCCGGCCCAGGCCCGCAAACTAGAATTTAGGCCCAGGCCCGAACCAGACCGTGAATGTTTGGCCCAGGCCCGGCCCGCAAGTTTCAGGCCCAGGCCCGGCCCATACCCGCGGGCCAAAGATGGGTAAGCCCACGGCCCGCTAAGTTTAGAGAAGATAAACCTATATTCTTATAACAAAGACGAAAAACAAATAAACTGTAAAACAGTTGATTTGTCCATAGTGTGCTGGATGAGTTCTAAAAATCTAGCACCACCAACTTCTTCAAACGAACAAATATCCTGAAGAAAAATAAAGAAAAACTTCTTAGTGTCATTACTATTAAATATGATAAGATTTGTTATATTTGGCTTTAATGTATTGGCTTATGGTTAGGGTACGAGGTTTGTTTATCTAACCCTGACTTAACCCTTATGCAAGCCATAACCCCAGTTTATATTGTTAATTGAATTAGGTCAACTAAGTTAACATAATTTAATATGATATTTCAATTAAATGTCACCCACTGGCACTGACACCCAGTGGCATTTCCAGCAGGCCACCAGTCACTAGCCTGAGACAGACAGGTTCAGACATGTGTGAATTAGTACAAGTGTGAATGAATTAGGACTGGGGAGAAATACCAATTACCAACTGGGTTGGGTACAGGGTAGTGGGCTAATGGCCTAGTGGGCACTTGGCAGTGGGCAGGTCATTCAGGTGGGCAATGTTTGGAGGGAAGACCTAGACTAGAATGTCCACTGGTAGGGTCAAAGGGTGATAAGTTGATGGTTAATCATGGCTTGATTGCCTCTACAAACATTTCTAAAGTAAACATTTGGGGCTGGCTACTTCCAGCCAAGCGAACTTATGGGGCCATTAGATTCCGTGCAAGGTCTCAATTTGCAACTATATAATACTAAAGAAATAATTTTAAGCATTCAATAACCGGAATTACAATTTATAATCAGATTTTATTAAAAAAATAAAGTAATAATCGGTGTTTTTTATAAATATGTTTATTATGTCCAGGCCCAGCCCAGGCCCGGCCCGCTCACACTAGGCCCGGCCCAAGCCCGATGTGTTTAAATTGTTTCCTGGCCCGGGCCCGCAGTATGTAGGCCCAGGCCCGGCCCGCGGAATTATGTAGAAGCCTGCCTTTGGGTCCAAGCCCGGCCCGCGCAGGGCACTAATATATATATACGTATGTAGTAATTATGTACAGCAGTAAATGCACACAATCAGACAATGTGCTAATTTGTTTTAGTAGTAATAGTTTATTTTGAAAACACAAATGAAGAACTTTGAGAGACATAAATACTGAGACATGTCAACTTGTCAAGTAAGATGCACAGCAAGTTGGAGAAGTTGAAACTAAAACAGTGGGCGACCGATTGTCAAATGCTGGAACATCAGTGACATTTTCAACCTAATGAGTCTATATCCATGACTACATTACATACAACTACCATGTATTTGTTGTACTGAAAGAATCTGCGTCCATATGGGCAAACATGCATCTCCATATCTGTAACTCTATGTACATTTATAAATACAGTTATAAATATTGAATAATGTACATGGTTCAGATGCAGGTTTACAGGGCTGACTGCATAAACTTCATCAAGAGCGTCATTGTGGGTGACATACAAGGTCTCCATGACAATCATGCCGCACGCACAGTATTCACTGAGTAGACACAAGGTAATTGGTGTATATGTCAGGTCCACCCTATTTATACGGGTGTTGGATGTTTCAGCCCATGATGCCAGGACACGCTGGACACCAACGTGATAGGATGTCTGCCTCAAAAATAAGTGGATGGTGGGATTGGTGGGAAGTTGTCATCCAAAACAGGTGGGAGAGAAGCATGGAGACCCCTGTCAATCTGTACCTGCAATCAGATAACATTTTACCTACTTTGTAAATCACACAGTGTAAGGGTATATGTTCAGTGGCGTATTTTGGGGTCGGTTCCATTAAATTAACTCAAATTCAAATTCCTTTCAATTTAATCAATTCCAATTCAATTAATTTTTTTCAAATTCAATTTTTCAATTCAAATTCCAGCTCAAATCTTTCAATGCAAATTCCAAATTAATTCTATTGGAGTTTTTCAAACACAAACGCATGGGATAATAGTAATATGTAATTATAATAGGCATTTTTTCTGTAATAGTAATAGAGGAACTTTTTCAAAAGTAATAGTAATAGATCTTAAAGTAATAGATACAATTCTATTACTTTTCTATCTATTGCTGCAAACTTATAAAATATCAGGTTTGTTTGCATGTTATTCCAATTGCTAGTAATTGTAAACAATGTATAGACAATGGGTGAGCCGTTATTCAAACAAAAGACCAGTAGGCTGATCATTTTATGGTTTCAGAAATACCTGCTCAATGAAACAATGCAGGAGTAACAAGCTAATTACTAATTGTTGGAAAGCTCAGGAGTCCCATTTTCATGATTTAAATGTGATTAATATTCTAGAAACATACCCACAAATTATTAACTGTGATCTCTAATTCCACTGAAATTAACTTAATATGATGACTCTGATGTGATGTTTACTGAGAAACTACAGTTCCTCTTGTTTTCAACATGTTGCAGTGACTGGATTATTACTCAGTCATTTGTAAGACACATTTTACTGAGAGTTGACGCTGATATTGTGTGCATCTCTCATCTCCCCAGGGATCATCTCAGTGAGGTGTGATGCTCGCACATACATACGAACCTTTGTGTCCACATGGGGCTCATTCTGCGGGTCCGAGGTCAGATGCAAGAGCTGTTTAGCTTCCGAGAAAGAGAAGGTAATGTTTGAAATATGACTGGAATGTTATATTGATATAGCTCGATACCTCTAGTCGTATTACAAAATTACGACACTGTTGCTATTTTATAGTAAGCTGTGACGTTTGCAACCTGGTTTCAAATTAGGTATCGACAATTTACTGTCATCTATCAAAAGTTAATGTTGACCCCTAAGACAGTTCTAATATACTTGGAAATACCAGTTTGTAAACATCACAATTACATATATCTTAAGAGCCATGAATGAGCACAAGTGACTTTGCAAATGTAATTAAAACGTAAACAAAATTTTTAATTTACAATGTATTTTCCAACGTGATTTTATTTGGTATAACAAGGTATGTACAAATCCGAACTACGTCTACTAAGATCACATCATTAATTGGAATATTTCATGGAGGGAGTGAACATTTCATTGCAAAATCCTCACCCTGGAGTGAATATTTCATGGGGGTGAATACTTGATCACACCCTGACAATTAATTTTGGTCAGACAGAAGTCTTGGCCAGAGAATCATTGAGTAATTGTGTCAACAACTTGTGTCGGAGTAACACAATTCAACCTTCAGAGTTCCTGAGAGGAGTTCATCTCTCGTGTGATGTTCTATGTTGAATTGTTAATAATCATAAATGTAACATAAACAATGTAAAATAAAATTCATTAATTAAAATAATGTTTAGTTTTTGTGCCCGCAACTGACGCATCTCAGACTAAGCTGAACTGTCTTCCTTTTTTAGATTAATTTATAGTCAATAGAGCATTTGTCAGTAGCTAGAATATGCCAGTGTTTTAAATCTTGTACTGTTCTGTATTCAAAATCTTGCAGAAGCTGTGCCTCAGATAAATACCAATTTTATTGTATAACTAATTAAATTAAGTTTAGATTATGAGTCAGGTAAGTACAATTATAGAACGTATTTTGTAAAATGTTATCACTGGTAACTGTATTTTTTTGTTAATAACTTTTCTAACAATTTGTTTGTTTATTTCAACTGATGTAACCATTGATCTGTTACACAAACTGTTTTAGAACTCACCAGATAATGTATTTACTACAAAACAGAAACAAAGTTTTGAAAAGTGAAACATCAAACTAATGTCATTGTAATTGCATCCTATGTTGATCACTAGAGGGAGCTGTATGATTTTTGTAATCGTATTTGATTTTATAATTGCACAGATATGTCAGCAACACAAGCCGCTCGGCGACGGTGGCAGCAGCGATAACTTGACAGTGCCGCCACGAAGGATGGTGCAGTGGTGCTAACGGCGCGGAACGTCTTCTTAGACGGGATGCAATCACCATGCACTGCTGTCTGGCGCACTCACCTTGCCCGGAATTCTAGTTCTTTACATTCGTTGCCGCACATGCCTGCTGAGATGCTGAAGCACGAGGACGCCACCATGCGACGTCACGCCAGCGAGATGTTACAGCCAACGAGCAAGAAGCTGGCAGCTTCTCACAAGGCGATGGTAAGTACATTCTGGAGGTCAACTTAGTATCATCCACAGTACACCAGCTGATATACTTGTAACTAATGCACTGTTGTGACTGATACACTGTCGTAACACATACATCATCTGCCCCTCCAGGTGGCACCACAAGACAAGTGTTTCTTATTCCACAGTGTAGCGCAAGTTGGGTAAATGCTTTATTTGTATAATTTATGTTGGCCGTGTACTAAAATTTCATAACAACTCGGCTGACACATCTACCCAATGAGTAAAACATGTCTGACAAGTGTACATGCGTAATTAATAAGTTGGCACACTTAATTAATATAGACTTATAGGCCAATCGCAACCAGTATAAATAACCATTAATATGTTGATTGGTAGCTATCCAATTTGTTCAGAAACAAATGAATTCCTTGATGTGTTTGGCGGTAAAGAACACCTGTTTTCGTTCTTTAACCTTGGGCCTTGTGTGGCTCAACTAGCCCCGTTCCGACAATTAAGCTTTTTTAATTAACTTCTCCTTAATGCGCAAAGTGATATAAATACTTTTCTTCCCTGTGCATAGTTAAATTATTTGAAAGTGCACAAAAAATTAAGTCTGGTCACAAGCGTTGATAGTTTACACAGAAGCAGACATTAATCACAATCACCAAAAGTTTAAAATGAATATAAAAAAAATATACTTAAATTTTTTTTTTTTTACTGTTGTGACAAATGCACTTATTGTACATCAATCGTGGTCTAATAACATGTTCAATTACTGGGTGGTACCATGTAACTGTTGCTGCTGAAGTTTCCTGGGAAACATGGGTGGCTCAACTAACAATACCTTCCCAAATTCATAATTGTAACATTTACATAAAAATTATTAAGATAGTTTACGTTGATTAACGCTTAATTCACTGTAATCATCCCAAACATTTTACTCAGATGGGTACCTCCAAGTCGAATGCCGCCTTTCTCATCTCGGTGAATCACATTTCAAACACGATCTGTCATGTCGTCTTCAGCTGGTTTTCGGACCGTGAGTGTGTCAACCGACTGTTTCTGTACAACATGGCGCTGACGTTCTGCGGCATCGGGACGTCTCTCAGCATCTTCTGTCTCAACTACGAGATGCTCGTTGTCTACGCAGCCCTCTTTGGTCTCTTTATTGGTGAGTTAGTTAATGTTGAAAGTTGAATCAAATGCTGTCTGCATCGTTTAATCTTGTAAGTTGTTCTTGTAATCATGAAGGATTTAAAGAAGTTTAGAAGTCTAGACATTTGATTTGTTTCTGACTGTCTTATCATATATATGGGGTGCAGTGGTTAGAACATTGGACTGTCAAACAATTTCATTCACTCCACATTGCTTTAGTTCACTCAGCTGTATAAATATAAATGACTTCCTGGCTATAGACAGTGGTGGATATGTGAACGAATAGTCTTTGCACAGTAATTACAGCGAGGCTGAATGCTTCCCAGAGAAGTTGAGTTGGTGTTGGAATGAACAGGTCTACCAGGGGGTGAAGTATAAAGCCCTTTGATTGGTCATACAGACTAGATACTGTGCTGGATAAGAACTTACCTTTGTACACACATACATAGCATACATAACATGTATCACATACCATACCAATTCACCAAGAAATGTATTACAGCTAAACATCACCAATAGTACAATTCACCTCAAATCTAATACACCTGTATCTAAGTGCTGCCCCTTGTGACATATTGCAGGCGTGTGTGTGTGTCGCTGACTTCGGTTGTTCTGGTGGGTCTGCTGGGCACTGAGCAACTCACCATCTTGTTCAGACTGCTGCTTCTCTGCCAGGATGTGGCGACCATTGTCCAGTCCGTGGGGCGCAGGAACATAGTGATTGGAACATCAAACTCTCATCTTGATGCTTGTTCAGTGTCTGTTAAAGCTGCAGTGCGTGAAATTGGCTGAAGTCAGTGTAGATGTGTTTGGACGTAGATCTCTGAACAGTAGAGTTTTATTTACCTTGATTTGGCTATATTGGGTGTTAATCTAAAAAGGCTTCTTAAAATAGCTACATGTGAAATAAACCTTGTCTGCACAAGGCATGTGTCTGACAAGTTTTGTTGAAACCTGGGATGGAGCTACATTTGTCTTGTTTGTTGTATTAGAGGTATTGTTGCGTTATTTGTGTCCCAGAAATTATTGCTAGTAAGTATTAATTTATATTATTAATCATTCATCATAACACAATGTTAGCAGTGTTGACCACATGTAGTGTTAAGAATGCCAATTTATTTTTCCGAATTGACGCAAACACACAGTTTGTTGAGAAATACCGGAAGTTATTTGTAGTCTGTTTGAGTGCAATATGATTGTTGATGTGTTCAATAGTTAAAGAGGATTATGGCATTATGTATATACATAAGTAGTTTACTACATTAACATAATTATCTGTGTGCTGAACAACATTAAAATTGCATGCCCCAGTAATATTGAAGTGTGGCTGAAAGTATTACCACTGGAGATACATGGTACATACTGTTGATGTGTTGTATGCCTGTCACAAGTTTACTATGCCAAAAGATGACATCAGTGTGACATCACTATGAACATTTGATATGTTTGGGGACCATGTCAAAGAGAGGTGGGTCTAATACAGAGGTCACACCATAATTGTCAAGGGCCACATACTAAATTTTTTAAATGTCTGTTGCTGGCGAAATATGATCACCAATGCATCATGGAGCGCCATGTGATGAGGTGTTAAGGAACTACTAATGTTTTAAATTATGTAATCGTTCACTATATGGCGCAGTAATACCGATTTTAAACATATTCCAGTGGTTTATTAGTGTTTGTTCTATACATACGCTGTGTTAACTGTTATGAACATTGTTACATTGAAATGTTTTGCAGTCTGGAAAATTATAAACATTTTAAAGTGTTAATTGAAGGAGAGAGTCTGATAATTAGTACACTTTGTATACAGATATAAATGTCAACAATTGTGACACCTTTCCATGTCAATGTTTCTGCTCGACGGAGCTTTTGTAATCTCAGTCACTTCTTCAGCATCAGACTAATCTGTTCATTGGTGTCATGTGACCATGTTGGTGGTAGCCACATGACTATTGCTGTCTGTGAAAACTTGTTTTATGCTGCACATAAAACCAGGATTTGTTTCTAATGTTTTTCAGTGTTCATACAGACATTCTTGCCTGAACTTGTTCACTTTGTCATTTGTATGTTGATTTTGTTGAAGTATTTTTGTTTTGTTACCGAGTGCTGGAAGATGATAGTTCAGTATGTTGTAAGGCAACGCTAGTAGACATTTGCTCCAGTAGAGGGCGCCACTGGTGTATTCGAGGAGTGGCATGTGTAGTTTCACTGATTTTTTCCATGCTAAAAGCGTGTTGAGGTGGGAGTTCCCGAGTCAAATAATACTGTGGAAAATATATAATTGGTCATTTCACCTGGAGCGAGGGATATGGTAGGCTGTGAGATAAGGTCGCCTAGTGATGATGTTCATGGGTACAAGGTACTGACTGACTTGCTGTTATACACACGAGGCCATTGACTCTTGTGTACAGAGTTTGAGGAAAGGGGCTCCACCTTACTGATTATAGCATATCTGTCACACAGAAGGTGAATACATAACGTATATCTGGGTAAATATCTAAAACAAACACACCATTGTAAATAAACATACATAATTTTATTTTTTTAAACAACCATGTATCAAAAGGTATGATCCTATGAATGCAATAATATATTTACAACTAGCATGCTGGATACAATAATCTACTTACAGTACACTGTCACTCTACACGTCATGAAATAATGATCTACCTGTAAGTGAACCAGAATCATGGTACACTATAGATGAACTAAATGAGTAGTTGTTTTCTAAATCACAGTGAACAAAGACAGGTTACCACATATTTACATAATGTAACGCAGATACTTAGTTTCACTCAGTTATTTTTCTCCCTAGCAAAATGCTCAGTTTTGTGTGGCTACTTCGTAACTAGCTGTTTTTTGTGAAAACTACTAAACCTATTCTTTCTCCATCACTGCGAGACACAGAATCCCCCCAGGGTTGACACGGCCATCTCCAAAGTGAAATCACCCTCACTGCAAACAAAATATCTACACATCTTGAGTAATTAAAATTATTCTATGAAGTTCAATTCATTTCATAAAAAAGTTATTAACACAGCATGTTTTAATAGATGTATTTAGGCATGGGGAGCATTAAAAAAAATTGGAGGTCAAAGTGTACAAATATAAAGACCAACAAGAAATAGCAAAAGGAATGTTATAAATGTGCTTCTCTATTGCTCAGAAACATGGAAAAACGACCAAACAAATAGAACTGAAACTAGCAAGTTTCCAGACGAGATGCTTGCAGACTTCTAAACATCAGATGGAATGAATTGATCACTAACGAGGAAGTATTTAAAGAGCAAATGTTGAGCCAATCAAGTCAACACTATTGAAGAGAAGATGGAGATATTTGGGTCATATCCTTTGAATGCCGCCAACAAGAACACCAAAACAGGCATGGTACTAGAGACCATCTGGAAAGAGGAAATGAATGGCTGAAGATAGAGATGGGTGGCGTCTCTGTCTTGTGTGCCTCATGGCACAGGAAGAGAGTAAGAAAGATGCATTTATTATACAAAATAAATAATTGTTAATTTTGAGATAGTCCCCCATTTAAAGGTCTCTTTCGTTTTGATAGTTGCCCTGGTCATCAGTTGTTACAAAATAAATTCCATGAAACTCGATTCATTTCATACATTATTATTGAAATTTATTTATTTTAATAGTTATATTATACTAAACACAAATTCACATTAATTTTGAGCCAGTCCCCTATTTAAAGGTTTCCTTTGTTTTGAGAGCTGCCCTGGCCATCAGTCATTATAATGTAACTGAACTGAAGTAAACAGACACCTCTGACGTCATTGCTACAATGTAACACATCAATGAACGTGATACGTTGTTGGGGCAGACACTGTTACCCTGTTGTGTTTACACCAGGGTGACAGACGGTAGATGGTGTGACAGTGTCAACATCAGTGACGTGACAATCAACTGACTTACCCAGTAAAACCTCTCTTCACCGAACTCTTCCCTCAGTTGACGGCGACACATATCTGACAGGGGACAGTTCCACACACTGGAAGACACAGGACAGATATGGGTTAAGCCTACTGTTACGTTTCCCATTGGTAACGTCTTGCATGATTATAAGAAAACGGGACTATCAAAACTTCTGAAACATCTTACCTGGCGTTGTCATCATCTCATTGACATGCTGATCAAGTTTAGTCAGTCTCACACTTCTAAACTCATTTAAAATGTCTGAACGTGCCACACCAGTTAATTGTTACCATTTCTGCACATGCCTTGTGGCGAAAACACCTATTGAAATCATCTAAAAATCCACAGTTACACCGTTAACATGTTCTACCAGCAAACTGGCCAACATGCCTGCTTTTTTGAAAATTACACATGTAAAATTACTGTGCCCAACATTCGTGTGTAACACACCAGGAAGTGTAACTGAGGTATGATCCCATATACAAGACACATACCACTGTCGTCACTCGGCTCTCTATGTGGGTCTGCGTGACACAAAACTAAAACATCTGTAAGAATCAATGTCAACTTATAATATCTCTAACTTTGGGCACTGTGTCAAGAGGTCTCTGGACATGTCACTACTGGCATCTGTCAAAGGGTTGTCACGGCAACCGTGTAAACAACAGACAGAAAGTAAACAAACGTTGGGTGATAAATTCTCACCCTCGGGGATCACGTGTTAGGGTGTCGTAAAAAGTAGTGCTTATTTTGATTAATAAAATTGGTACAAATGCAGATAATAAACATCAACAATTATTGAAAGGGTAGTTAACTCCAGACGTATGACAGACATGGCAACTATTTGTGGGGTGAATATACAAAATTTAATGCCAGGGGGGTGAGACCACAGTCCATCAACCTGTAACAACAATGACATTTGTTTAATCATCATTATAGACCTAAATTTCATCAACAAAATATAATCTATTTTCTGACAAAGTCACTTTTCTCAATCATTGTCGATTGTTCAGTTTAAATGTACAATGAAATTTTTTAATATGTAATAAATAAATAATTTTTTTTTAAATGTAAACAGTTTGTTTACACTAGACGACAATCCAGTAAACTGAAACAGCTAAACACAAGAAGTAATTAAATATATAAAGTGACATATGTGACGTTGTGACAACAATTGTAATAGTCGTCAGTTGAAACAGGTGTAAATAAAGTGTTAATTGACTAAATAATACTTACTCTAAATTACGTAGTCTTGTCACTGTACCAAGAGCGTCACCAAGCTCTCATCCGTCTTTAGTAATCCTTGGTTCCGGTTCAGACTACAAAGTAGATTATAATCCTGGATTAAAACAACACAAACAGACGACGGTGTCACTCACTGTGAACTCATTAAACCATATCAAATGTGTCATATACATAACTGGTAGATTAATGACATCTCAGTGAAATTACTACCACACGTCTGCCAAGACAATACAGACTCAACTGTGTCCGTGGATTAATAGTCACATTTTACTTTGTCAGTGTCAGTAATTATGTAACGACCTGGACAGTCAAACTTCTAGAAATGTCTGACCTACTTTCTGTATTTAATGTCACAAAGATATCACAAAAACTGACTGTTGACATAATGTATTGGAAAGGGCATTTGCCCTGGCAAGGTTTAACCCAACAACAACTACAACACTAACAATGTACCACAAACTTTCAGGTTCAGTGACTGACTTTCAAAGATCAGGGTCAGATCACTTTGCTCACCAAAAAGTTTTAAATGTTACATTATTGTAAATTTTATTGGGAAAATAAAAAATAATAATTTCATGTAGGCAGTACCTGAAATGAGGGATACAATTGTTTGTTATGTATTTTTGAAGCACTTTTCATTAATCTTTGTTATTACAAATTTTTATTTACATAACATTTATTGATAATTAATTATTGAAAAGGTGTTAATTTATTTCTATTTGTAATACATATTTGTACGTATATGTCTTGTTTACCTGAGAGAACTTATACAGTGACAGTCATGGTAACTATTTGACATTTACAGGGTGAATATACAAATGTGTTCTTACTTGAGCTCCTCTAGTTGATGACCCCCCGGCCCGCGAGTGAGTCCAGCCAAAATGGCGGTTAATGCTTTGTGGGAGAGATCACACTTGTCCAACCTGTAACAACAATCACACGTGTTTACATTTCATCAACAAAATATAATTTCTCAATCACTGAAATAAAGTGTACAATACAACAATTTTAATAAGTAATTAAAAATATATAATATTATATAGGTCAAATGTAAACTTTTGTTTTATATACATTACTCGACAGTGCAATATTCAAATCAACTGAATGCAACAGTTAAACATAAGAATGAATTCAAAATATAAATTAATATACTTGTGTTGACAACAATTATTATAGTTGTCGGTTGAAACAGGTTTAAATAAAGTTCTACTTGACTAACTAATTCTTACTCTAGTTCATGGAGATGTGTCATTACTGCTAGAGCATGACTCAACGCTTCAGCTGCCTCGACCGGCTTTAGTAATCCTTCGTTGTCGCTCAGACTACTAAAGTACATTATATTCCTGGATTAAAACAACACAAACAGACCACGGTGTTACTCACTGTTCACTGATTAAATCACATCAAATGTAATTGACAGACTTTCTGTGTTGATTGTCAGAAGTATTCTTACTCAATAACAAATTTACGCCAAAAATATCAACAAATAAAGCAACCCTGTTGGTCATCAGCTTTGACAATGTTACATAAATAAACATAATTTAGGCTATTCTACATAAATTATGAGTTTTGTAGAAATACAGGAAATAAGCATTTACTGACAGGGTAATTAAGATCGAGAAAACTTACACAGTAACAGTCATGGTAACTATTTCACATAAAAAGTTGTTCTTACTTGATACCCTCTAGTGATTGCCCCCCATGAGATGAGCGAGTCTGGTCAAGATAGCAGTCAGCGACTGGGGGGAGAGATCAGAGTCCGCCAACCTGTAACAACAATAACACGTGTTTAATCATCATGATACACCTTCATTTCATCAGAAAAATATAATATATCCTTTGACAAAGTCACTTCTCTCAATCATTGTGAAATATTAAGTGCACAATGCAACAATTTTAATACATAATAAAAAATATATAGGTCAAATGTAAACTTTTGTTTTAAATACATTGTGAAAAAGTGAAATATTCCAATAAACAAAATGCAATAGTTAAAAATGCTTCCTCAACTGATTTAGCATATCGCAAATTAGGTTCATTACTGTCCAAATATGTAGTGTGTGAATAGTTTATGTAACATCCGAAGTCGATTTAATAATGAAAACAATTTTTTTTTATCGGAAGAATTGAGTTTAGCTGTCTGATCTGGTAAGGATCAAAATAGTGAATATCCAAAATGGTAAGCCGTGTGTGGGTCAATGCTGACCATGGGCGTGACTTCAACCCTCTAGCCGAGCACATGACAAAGTTATAAAATTCCATCAAGGAAGAAAATCGTGATTTTTCAGCATTTTGATTTACAATTCAGTTAATGCTTGAACAAGCATTAACTAACTAATTTAATAGTTTGTCTGATGATTTCACAAAAACTACATACAAAACTACATACAAACGAGCTAGCATGTTGGAGTGTATACAAGGTAGGTTTTTTTCGCCAAAAATTCATTTGAAATGAGACTAGCCAAAAAATGTATTAAGCACCTTTAAATGCAAGAATGAATTAAAATTGAAATATGTGATGTCTTGAAGAAAATTATTATAGTTGTTGGCCGAAAAAGGTGTAAATAAAAAACTAATTCTTACTGTAGTCGATGCAGATCTGGCTTCAGCCACCTCGACCGTCGCTAACAATCCAGCGCTGTCGTTCAGACTACAAAGTAGATTATATTCCTGGATTAAGGATAACCATAAAAGTTAAACCATATCATATATATGTAACTGACACACTTTCTATGTTGATTGTCAGATCACCAACTCAGAACTTTTGAAAAGGTAATACATAATTAAAAATAAATATCAAAGCAGACACTTGACACAATGTATCTTTCCAATATGCACTGTGTAGTTGGGTTACATTAGATTCACTTCAAAAACCCCAGTTTCTGCTTCAGTCATGCACAAAACACATTTAAAATTAATCACTCTTAAATTTAGTTGAGGCATCCAACAAAGAGTAAATAATAATAGTCAGTCCAAGCCAGGCTAGCATGTTTCCTCTGTCCTAATTCAGCATCTGCGATGTCTTTGTTGGCCCATGATTTGGTTAAACTTATTATATGAGGGTCAGTATCTTCTACCACGTTTAAAGAGAAATGGAAATGGAAAGCAGAAGAGGGTGGCAGAAGAAGAGGAAGACCAAAGCTGTGATGGAAAGACTGTGTCAAACAAGATCTTGAAAGGGCAGGTATGAACAGCCAAGAGTGGAAGACCATCGCAGAAGACAGAGGGAGATGGAGAGCATTAACAATGAAAGTGGAGGAAGCTACCAAGTGACTTGGACCCCACCCCGCAAGGGAGCAAGGGGAAGGAGAAGAAACTATGTATATTTTGAAACACTTTGCATTAATCTTTGTTCTTATTCATTGTTATTTACATAATATTTATTAATAATTAATTGTTTTCATGTTTACAAATAACAACAGTGCATATTTAGCAAGAACTATAATATTCTGCATGGAACAAAGACTGCTAGCACCTAGAATCTCTTATCACATAATACATTAATTACGAGAGTCCAGTGCACAAATGGTGACAACATGCAATAAAATAAATGACTGTAAAAATTATTGTACAGCTGTATTAATAAAACAGAATAAATTAACCATTAATTAATGTCTTGGTTGTAGATTAGTAGAATATCTTTTTATTACGTGTTGGCCCAGATGGCGCTACGTACTCTCAAACGGTTTAAGTACCGAAGTATTCGCTGCCTGCACGCATGGTTTCTGCGATTGTTGGAAGTTAACGTTTTACGTAGCAAACATTTGATTTACCATAGAAACCACTAAGAACCCTTGATATACAGGGTTTTCGAAAAAATAAAGGCATTACATTTCATTCATGGCATTGTAGATTAATCTCTGAAAGCTTGGTGCCTGAGGTGCAAGCCGTCTCGGAGGAAATGTTAACACAACCACTTACAAGCATATGCTAGCTCGATTATAGTTAGATGTATAAAAATGAATTATGTAGGTGCTCGGGTTTGATTTTTTTTTCACAAAACATTTTTTAGTCATTCGATAATAATAACTATTGAATTAAAGCCAACTTTGCTAACATTTCATTTCTACTCAATCAATAAAATATCGATTTATTACAGAAATGTTTCTTCAGATTTCCTTTGAAATTGTATTTTGTGTGTTTTCGCAGCTCGATATCCCGTTGACTCCCGATGTATTTGTGTTGATAATGAAATGGGGACACGCTCATGCAGACCTTTCTCTGTTTGTATAAATACACTAACTACTTGTAAGGTTGGTAATGGGCAATCCAATTTTATTCATATCCAACAAGGATTGCCTGGTACGTTACTGATTAAGCTGGTATGTATGACCAATTAGTAAACAATACAAGATAAGATTTAACATTAGTGATATTTTCTACTGTAGCTAGCAAACTGTCAAAGACGGTCTTCACCAAATACCCTCGCTGCTCTTATACAAACCGACAGTATACAAAAGGGAAAAAAAAATTATATCAACAATAACCACAACCAGAAGGCCTAGATGCATGAACTATTCTCACAAGTCCGAAGCATAAATTAGTGCATGTAATTGGCTACAAGGTTTCTGACTACATAATATGTCACAATGTTGAGAATGTTTAAGGTACAATTCAGAATGTTTCCTATCTGACATTCATGGTTTGAAAAAGCCTTCATCTTCAAATTACACTCCAAAAATGTATCACAAATTTTGTTTAAATATATCAATTACAAATTGTTTAATTCAAAGCATTAGTACTTTATCTTCTGATACTAAACATTCAAACTTTATATTTTCACCCCATGAATGTTTTTTGGTTCTTTTCCTCTGATAGACCAAGTCTTCAGTCTTCAAGTATATACTGCTAAAAAGTAATAATTTACTATCCTGCAGTTTGTAACGTCATCTCGCAAGGTGGGGTGATCTAAAACGTTTGTACGCACAATAAAATTGTGCAGTTCAGGGTAAAAATGGATTTCTACAATGACTTAATAACTTTGAGGGTGCCTTTCTGAAATGTTTCTGCCGTTGGTGCAGTGACTGCTTCCTGGGTGAGCGAATTCCACATCGGGATAGAGCAAACATAGAACGAGTGCTGGTGAGAATGATGGTAGACAAACCGATGCAAACTTGGCCATAAAGCTAATTCCACATTGGGATAGGGCAAACAGAACGAGTGCTGGTACACTAAAGTGTTGGTTGGACGAGTACCTCGTATGTGGTGTGACCAGGCGCAAGTAGCATACTCAAACGTCAGTTGGACGAGTACCTTGTATGTGGGGTGACCAGCCGCAAGTAGCACATTTTAGTGTTGGTTGGACGAGTACCTTGTATGTGGGGTGACCAGGTGCAAGTAGCACATTTTAGTGTTGGTTGGACGAGTACCTCGTATGTGGGGTGACCAGGTGCAAGTAGCATACTCAAGCGTTGGTTGGACGAGTACCTAGCACACTCAAGCAAGCATTGGTCGGATAAGTACCTTGTACGTGGGGTGACCAGGTGCAAGTAGCATACTCAAGTGTTGGTTGGACGAGTACCTAGCACACTCAAGCAAGCATTGGTCGGATAAGTACCTTGTATGTGGGGTGACCACGTGCAAGTAGCATACGCAAGTGTTGGTTGGACGAGTACCTTTTATGTGGTTTTCGTCAGGATACCTTCCCAGTGGGGCCACTCCATACTTTGCTGGTATATCATCATTGATAATTTTTTGTAACTAACCCCCCCCCACCCCCATAAACATGTTTTAAACTTATGTCATCAAACATGTGTAAAATCATGGGTAGATCCAAACTGTAAAAAGGGGTGTCCAGTTTCTTAACAGGACACCAGGTGGCAGCACTTACAGTAATTGAAAATTCCACAGGGGAAAGCAATTTATACATGGAAAAGCAGTTCTAAATTAACAAAATTGTCATTACGTACACTGTAGCGATTTATAAAAATACAGGATGAAATATATCTAAGTTTAATAACATTAATGTTATCATTTATCTATTTTGTCCATATTTATTTGATCATGTATCCCAAGTGAACAATTTCAAGGCATGGACCATCAAGCTAGTGCTGTGCAGGTAATAAAGTTAAAACCTGATAGACTTCAGCTTAATCTATCGGTTAACAAACACAACAATTGAGTAAACATTTATAAAAATATGGATGGAGCCAAATTCAGTAATGATTTTATATTATATACGA
Source organism: Lamellibrachia columna (assembly GCA_963662155.1). Lineage (NCBI taxonomy): Eukaryota > Metazoa > Annelida > Polychaeta > Sabellida > Siboglinidae > Lamellibrachia > Lamellibrachia columna. Next base: position 8,773,875 of record OY759274.1, read on the forward strand.
AGGAACCCAAAAAAACAACTTTCAGTGCTTAGCTTCTATCAAAATTACTGTGCAGATAAACATATTTTATATTTAGTAAAGAATTAACATTAATTTTTATTAAACATGTATCATTTGCTAAATGTGTTATGATTACGGAATGGTTTTTATGTGCTAGTAATAATATATGCCTGGCTAGAAGAAGTGTTGTGGTCATTGGTCAAGCAATACAATGTTGCACCACTGCCATCTACGTTGGAAAATGACAACATTATTATTATTTATTGGCAAAATGTTATTGTTTTAAAATATCATTCTGAAAACCTTAATTTGGGAAATAAAAAACCACCATGGACAACGGCATAACGATAATGACAAACTATTCAGTCAGCACTGAAAGTTAGTTAAGTGAAATACACTGAAAATACTCATTAGTCCACTGCCTCATTCTTATGGTGGCTCAAAGGACTGTCAGGAAACCAGTGGTGGTGCACAATAGCCAGCTGTATTAAAATGTTGAATTGTATCATAATGAATTTGTTCACAAACATGTTTACATGTTCACGTACATGCTTACATGTTCGTGTTATGGTGTACACGTTTACATGTTCACATACATGTTTTCATGTTCATGTACATATTTACTACCATGGACGACACCATAAGAACAATGACAAACCATTCAGTCAGCACTGAAAGTTAGTTAAGTGAAATACACTGAAAATACTCATTAGTCCACTGCCTCGGTCTCGTGTTGGCTCAAAGGACTTTTAGGAAAGCAGTGGTGCACAATTGCCAGCTATGATAAAATGTAGTGAGAGGATTCATGGAAATCTAACAGTCTAACGCTTCGGGAAAAAAATCTAGGATCCTCAGAAGCACGTGATCCCGCTAAATTCATGACTGTCGTTCTAAAGGATGAAAACTTAGCCGTCAGAGAAGCCACAAGCAGCTCCAGTTGGGAGCAAGTGATTTTAGCCCGGGCGGTAAACCGCACCGTGAACGATTGATTAGCGCTATAGCAAGTGATTTTAGCCCAGGCGGTAAACCGCACCATGAATGATTGATTAGCACTATAGCAATAAGAGCGATTGCTCTCCTAAAATTATACCCTGCATAATTTGCCACGATTATCGGAGAATATAGGCTGGCACAAATGTTTAAATTTAATAATAGTATAATGCCAAATAAGGTGCTTATAGGGTGGCATTTTTCATAAAATAAATACACGTATAGGGATGCTTATTCGGCACTCAAAAGTAGGGTGGACTGGACGAACAAAAATAATAACTTACCTTAACTCCTTAAGCAACTTGTGTTGCACCAGACCATCACACAGTTGCATCATCATATGGCTGTCTTAACCCTCCTAACCTGGAAGAGAAACAGTATCACAATTACTGATTAGTTTCCCATTAGTTAGCTGTATTCTAATATGCCTGACCCAACAATTTGGCATCCATCAACATTCACTCAGGAATTTTGTCAGGAGCTACTAACCTATGTCTGATGTCAAGTCTTAGTTAAATGTCTAACATTAACATTCAATGTACATTAATGTGAAAGTTACTTTGAAAGAACCTGTGACATGTTGAAATATATCATAATGAATTTGTTCACATACATATTTACATGCTCACGTACATGTTTACATGTTCAAATACATGCTTACATGTTGACGTATATGTTTACATGTTGATGTACATGTTTACATGTTCACGTACATGTTTACATGTTCACGTACATGTTTACATGACTGGTAGGAGGCAGTGAGTATTCACATCCATAAAACCACTGAATTAGTATACTGTACTGCACTATATATAGGCCATAGTTTTAAAGTTGATATCCCCCATTACATTGGGGTAATTTGAAATGTAAACATTGTATGACTTACTTGAGACTGGTGATCGCGCACGTCTGCTGCTGCAATAACGACGCTAGCGCCATCCCCTCTGTAGGGTGTAGTCGCCTAGACGCTATTGTTTCTGGGACAATCTCAACTAGATCTTCACTGTGTCTGGTGGATCAGAGTTATTAGTTGCAACGGTTCAGTCTTGTGCTCAAGTTCCTCAATGAAAGTCCGTGGGTTCAGTTGCACATTATCGGCTGACCCAAAGGACCTATTGAAATTGGCATTGCTTGGGTCGCATAATAAACCAACTACAAAGGTGAGTAAAACATCGTGTTGACGGACTGATGTTTCACTATCAGTCAAACGTGAAATGTCACGAGGGTGTCCAATTAGCAAACTAACCGCCGTCAAAAACTCCTGAAAAGTCAAATGCGTGAAAGACCAACATTGTCGTCTTAGGCCTCACGTAACTGCATCCGTTGTCTGTGATTCTTCTAAAAAAACACTTTGTCTGTTGTCAACGCTGATTTCTTCTGTCTTTTTCATTCAGGATTAGGCATAGTGGATATGATAGTGTGCAACATTTAGTCACCTTGACCTGTTTCTTCAAAGAAACTCCAACTTTGTTGAAGATCGCTTCAGCATCCATTTGTTTTGATTCATTCTTAAAAGACTGATGCAGTTTCCTGATGAGATGCAATGTGGCAAGCACGTATAACTGTGTTATGGTTGATACTGCAGCCACGTCCCCAGTTAGCTTGCATGAATGCATGTCTCGAAGGCACATGCACACAAAGTTACACTGAATAGGAATGTAACACATGGTGGCGATGTTCACATTTGTGTCAAGAAATCTCCTGATGAACAGCTGCAATTTTGAGTCACCGCTACTGAATTTGTCAACATGTTTTCTTTTGAGAAGCCATAGATTTCCATAACACGATGACACACTTCTGCAGGAAGCTGGTCAGTTGGTCTGGAGGTAACAAGTACCTTTGCTCCAGGCAGCATGACGCCGCTGATGATACCTGAGATTAACACATTCAAATCAACCTCCTCATTCCTCACTCCTCCACATTTTTCGGAGAACTTATATTCTGGAAATTCGTCTAGGCCTTCGATGGCCACCATGATGCCTTCAGGGTGTTTGCAGATTTCGTTAATGGTGACAGTCTTTTCTTCTTCAGACAATGTCAGTTCTCCAAGCAACAGATCTGCTAGTGTCCACTTCCTATCTTGCGGCAACTCCCTCAATGTGACAGAACTTCTTTTCAGCCCACTGCTTTGACATTTGTTTAACGAATGTCATTTTTCCAACACCCACTTTCCCTCGAATCAGGACATTCTGAGGGGCAACTTTGTCTTTCAACATATCAAAAAGTTGTGGAATTTGTATAACTTCACTTGACTGCTTGCATCGCTGCATTTCTTCCATATCACTATAGGGAAGTGTTTCCGGGAGTTTTCTTGTCTCGAACTTCTGCAGTCGTAGGTCAACGAACATGTCATCTAGAGGGGCACGGGTGGGTGCATCTAGTGAATACTGAACAGGGAGATATGAATTGCAGTACTTCTGTCGTATCTGTTTAGTTATTGTATCTGTAAAAAATACATTAATGAATAGTTTATTATATTATGAATACAAAATATAAAAAATTCATAATTTAACAATGTTGCCATTTTCCACTCCGTCTATTCTATTCTCTTCTTGTATTGCCAAAAAATGTGTTATGTTAAGCCAATGTGTTATGTTAAGCCAATGTGTTATGTTGCATTATTTATGTGCCACTGACTTAAATTAATACTTAATGTGGAACAACTGAACAGTTCTCCATTAACTCCCAACTATTATAATACAATAAAACAAATGAATAAATAGTGAAATAATCTAAACAACGACAACTGTGTGCAAGGGTACACTTATCTTGCATATAATCCTGTTTACTTGGACTCTAACTTATAAAAAAATAACAATTCAAAAACTGTAGATATAGATTGGAAGATGCATACTGCCAATATGTGGATTTGCAAATAGAAATGTAAATGACATGTTAAAAAGGGAAATATTATCATAATTTATCTACCCAAACACAAGCATTTTAAGTGCAAAAAAAAATTAGGGGGGTCACTACAATACGTCATTACTTTTCCGAACACATACCAATATATTATGATGGGCTGAATGTTTGGCGAAACCTTATTTTGAACAATGAACCCTGTAAACAACAAAGTGGCAACAAGCATTATAATAGAGTCGTTGTGTCAATAATAACATGTATTGTTTCTTACTAACACAGGGAAACCCGTAGGTCCAACATGAGTCATTCTGTCAATAACAACATGTATTGTTTCTTACTGACACAGGGAAACATACAGATCCGATATGATTCATTGTGTCAATAACAACATGTATTGTTTCTTACTGACACAGGGAAACAAACAGGTCCAACAAGAGTTATTGTGTCAATAACAACATGTCTTGCTTCTTACTAACACATGGAAACATATAAGTCTAACATGAGTCATTGTGTCAATAACAACATGTATTGTTCCTTACTGACACAGGGAAACATATAGGTCCTACATGAGTCATTGTGTCAATAACAACATGAACTGTTTCTTACTGACACAGGGAAATACATAGGTCCAACATGAGTCATTGTGTCAATAACAACATTTACTGTTTCTTACTGACACAGGGAAACATACAGATCCAATATGATTTATTGTGTCAATAACAACATGTACTGTTTCTTACTGACACAGGGAAACACATAGGTCCAACATGAGTCATTGTGTCAATAACAACATGTACTGTTTCTTACTGACACAGGGAAACACATAGGTCCAACATGAGTCATTGTGTCAATAACAACATGTACTGTTTCTTACTGACACAGGGAAACACATAGGTCCAACATGAGTCATTGTGTCAATAACAACATGAACTGTTTCTTACTGACACAGGGAAACACATAGGTCCAACATGAGTCATTGTGTCAATAACAACATGAACTGTTTCTTACTGACACAGGGAAATACATAGGTCCAACATGAGTCATTGTGTCAATAACAACATTTACTGTTTCTTACTGACACAGGGAAACATACCTTCCTTGTGGACTGTTACCTTGTCGTGGTAAGGAGGCTTGTGTACCCCTATGACCCTCTGAGCTATACCGGTGGGAGGCAACTCCTGGCAGGTCCAACCATACCGGGCAGGTCTGGGGCGAGTGGTCAGACAAAGCACAGTCCAGCCACATCTCTTGATCATGGAGCCAGGGAGGAAAATGGTCTACGACCACTGCGGAAAACTTGTGGGCACAGCGGCTTGGGCTAATCACCCACTCAGTTGTTACTGAAATCGATTACAGAAACCGAAACCATGAATACTCAACCACACCTCGATCTGAGCAAAGCAGGCTGTCCTGAAAGGGTGCGTATGAATCCCTTGGGTGAAAGCGGACAGGAAGCCCAAGGGAGGAAGAGTCTGCTACAGCTCAAGTCAAAAATTAGAATTGGATGCTGGAATGTGAGGACACTGTACCAAGCAGGAAAACTGGCACAGCTCGCCAAAGAAATGAGAAGATACAAGCTGAGCATCATTGGAGTCTGTGAAAGCAGATGGAACACCTTTGGGAAGGTTACAACTAGCTCTGGAGAAACTTACTTGTACTCTGGGAATGAGAAAGAAGATGCGCACGCACATGGAGTAGGGCTGCTCCTCTCAAAGGATGCAGCAAAAAGTCTCATCGAATGGGAACCAGTCTCGGAGAGAATCATCACAGCCAGGTTTACATCAAAAGGTCGGAACATCACCATTATACATTGCTATGCACCAACCAACTCTGCTGAATTTGAAGAGAAAGAGACCTTCTACCATCATCTACAAACAGTCACTCAAAAACTACCGAAGAGGGATATCCAAGTTGTTATGGGGGATATGAATGCCAAGATTGGAAAGTATAATGACAATTGGAAAGGCACAATGGGGAAAGAAGGTCTGGGACAGATGAATGAGAACGGTCTCCTGTTTGCAGATTTCTGTACTCTCAATGAACTGATAATCGGAGGAACTCTCTTTCCACACAAGCCTACACACAAAGCCACATGGATATCCCCAGATCTTAAGATGGAAAACCAAATTGACCACATAACAATCACCAAGAAATGGAGGAGAGTGCTTCTAGACGTCACAGTGAAAAGAGGAGCTGACATTAATTCCGACCACCACCTCCTTGTGGGTGAATTTAGGATGAAGCTAGCAGCAAAGAAGAAGACGGATAACGAGGTACAAAAAAGGTTTGAGATAAGAAAACTTCAAAATACTAAAATACGACAGGAACTGGGAATCACACTACGGAACAGGTTCCAAGCATTAGAAGAGGGAAAAAACATTGATGAAAAGTGGGCAAGATGCAAGAATGCAATTACAGACACCTGTGAACAAGTCCTAGGCTGCTGGGAAGCTATTGAGGCAAGGAGGGAGACTAAAATGAAATTCAACAAGGAAGCAGATGACACAAGAAACAAAAAACTGCAGCAGGAATACCAGGAAAGAAACAAAACAGTTAAAAATAAGACAAAGAGGGACAACAAAACATATGTCGAAAAACTAGCAAACGAGGCTGAGATCGCAGCTAGGCAAAACAACTCCAGAGAGTTATACAAGATCACCAGACAGCTAGCAGGGAAGAACGGGTTGACTAATCACCCCATCAGGGACAAACAGGGAAACCTTCTCACTAAGGAATCTTTACAGTTACAACGCTGGAAAGAATATTTCCAAGATATCTTGAATAGGCCTCCACCAGACTCAATCCCAGACATTGAGGAAACAAATGAAGACCTTAACATTAATTGTGGTAGGATATCCAAAGAGGAGATCAAGAGAGCCATCAAAAAGCTGAAGCTAGGCAAAGCACCTGGAATTGACAATATACCATCTGATGTCTTAAAAGCTGATATTGGGGCCACCACAGACGTTTTATACAGCGTGCTAAATGAGATCTGGGATAAAGAGGAAATACCAACTGAATGGAAGACAGGTATGCTAGTTACAATACCCAAGAAAGGGAACCTCAGTGAATGTAAGAACTGGAGAGGGATCATGCTTCTATCAGTGCCTAGTAAAATGCTCTGCCGTATCATCGTAGATAGGATACAAGAAACAGTTGACAAGAAGCTAAGAAAGGAACAAGCTGGCTTTAGAAAGGATAAATCCTGCACAGATCACATTGCTACACCCAGGATTACCGTTGAACAATGCATTGAATGGCAGAGCTCCCTTTACATAAACTTTGTGGACTTCGAAAAAGCATTTGATAGTACAGATAGGACAGTTCTATGGAAGCTCCTGAGGCATTATGGTTTACCCACAACATTTTTAACCCTAATAAAGAACATGTACGATGGTTTTACTGGTCATGTCATCTTTAATGGACAAGTTTCAGTAGGCTTCCAGATTGGAACTGGAGTACGACAGGGATGCTTGCTATTTCCACTGCTATTTCTGATAGCCATAGACTGGACAATGAAAAGATCCACAGAACACCATCGTACTGGGATCCAGTGGAACTTGTTCTCACAACTAGAAGACTTGGATTTTGCAGATGATCTAGCACTACTCTCAGAAACCCATAAACACATGCAACAAAAAACAGAAAGGCTTCAAGAAAAAAGCAGCCAACTGGGTCTTAAGATCAATGTGGGAAAAACAAAGGTGATGAAAGTCAACAGCAGATCCTCCGAACCCATCTCACTAGAAAGTGGTACTGTTGAGGAAGTACAGGACTTCATCTACCTCGGGAGCAACATCAGTACAAATGGTGGAGCTGACAAAGATGTGGAGCTACGCATCAATAAAGCTCGCCATGCCTTCAGAACTCTACGCCCTGTATGGCTCTCTTCCCAACTATCCATAAACACTAAGATCCACATTTTCCACACCAACGTTAAACCAGTTCTTCTGTATGGCTGTGAAATGTGGAAAACTACTCAGTCTCTCAACAACAAACTCCAAGTCTTCATCAACAGTCGCCTCCGATACATCTTTAAGGTATGGTGGCCTAACAAAATATCAAATAAAGAGCTCTGGAAGAAAACCAAACAGGAAGAAATAAGCACTACAATCAAGAGGAGAAAATGGAGCTGGATTGGCCACTCAGAAAAGATCCAACAAATACAACCAAACAAGCACTGGACTATAACCCACAAGGAAAGAGAAGACAAGGAAGGCCAAAAATCAACTGGAGACGCTCCACACTACAAGATCTTGAAAAAGTGGGGGTCACCTGGCAAGAGGCCAAAGCTATAGCCCAGAAGAGAGTGAGGTGGAGAAACATGGTTGACGCCCTATGCTCCTGAAGGGACCAAGAGGATTAAGTAAGTAAGTAACTGTTTCTTACTGACACAGGGAAATACATAGATCCAACATGAGTCATTGTGTCAATAACAACATGTACTGTGTCTTATTGACACAGGAAAACATACAGGTCCAATATGAGTCATTGTGTTAATAACATGTATTGTTTCCATTAAATTACATATCCACACCAGCAGAGTTTTGAAATAGTCCATTATGGTTACACAGGTACTACTTTTACCTATGCATTGCGTCTTAGCATTCAAAACAAAGTAAATAAACTAAGAGCTATTTTATGTAACATTATTGACATACCTTCTACTGTCTGGAAAGCTGACTGGAAGAGTTCCCTCAGATGTCTTAGCATATCATCAAGGATGACTTTCACGAGGCGCCAATACCTCTCTTCCTTGGGGGTCAGCGCCAACAAGCTACTACTACTACTCTGAAAGTAAGCAAACATGTGACTACTTGAATGTATAGACATTTTTATTTCTCTGCTTGTTAAATTATATATTGTTTAAATCACAAGAAACTTCGTTCACATATCCGACTATTTTGGCCGTGTTTGACGGCCTTTGTCAGCTCTGTGAGACACGGCCGAAATATTCAGAGATATGAACCACATTTCTTTTGAGATATACAATGTCTAAATATGTGACTCTTTGAACAATATGTTGCCCTACAGGGAACAACACACATTACTATTATATTTGTATTATACAACCCTGACAATTGGTAGTAAGCACACTATCATCATTGCATGTTACCAGTGTACATGTCTTGGTAGAAGCACCTCCATGGATGTGCGTGATTTGGCGCTTTGTATAAATGTGTTGCTAGGGTAATGCTTTTGGAACCGATACCATGAAACGAGTTAAGTAAGTTATCCACACAATGACTTTGATCACATTTCCATAGCTACTGCTATCCCTGCTGTTATACCATGGGTTTTCTCCACAAATACATAATGTCAAAACATCTAACATGATTACACATACTATCTGACATGACTCTGATTTGTACACTTGGATAACAGTGTTTCATAAATTGTTTAAATATTGAAAGACAGCCTTATATCAAAGACCTAACATTTAGTTTGGTTTAAGGTGGCCGATTACCTTGAAATAAAAGTATTTAAACTTTAAATTTTAAAGGTTGTTTGAAATCAATTCGAACCCAAAGACAAATAAAGTTGAGGGTCCCGGAGGGTCCCGTGCAATTTTTTTAAAGTAACAGCTACGTCACCAACAAAATTAGCAAAATACTGTACTCTGATCATAATCAACCATAACTCGAGATTTATTTACAATTTAAATATAAAACTTGCAGAAATATTGCAATTTGATATGTTCATATTATATAAAGCGTCATGCCCTCTGGCTTGCTACTGGTACCATGTAAACCAGTACTACCTGTATCATGGTCGGGCCGTCGGCGACTAAACCGGCACCCCCACCGGGCTTGCCCGGTGAGGAGGGTTGCTAGAAACCCAGTGGTACTAAAAACAAAACCCATCAAAGGGCGGATGAGCTCTCGAGCCAACGGCCATCTAGCACAGTCAGGTCAGGCCCTCTGGCTTGCTACTGGTACCATGTAAACCGGTTCTACCTGTATCATGGTCGAGCCGTCGGCGACTAAACCGGCACTTTTCCAACCCGCACTGGCCAGCGTGGAGAGGTAGGCCAATTAATACCAGCATGAAAAGTACAAAAAAGCCAAGGCCCCCAGTCCCCAGCAGCATCGATGTCTCCGACCTTGGAGGTGATTCGGGTCCTAGACTACATGCAGGGGGTGCTAAGAATCCCTGGGTCAAGAAGAATCACCAGAAGAAAGAGGAAAAGAAAAAGAAACACCAGCAGAAAGAAATACTGAAAATTGCAACGTACAATGTAAGAACCCTATCAAAAAATGAACACGTCCAAGAACTGGAGGAAGAACTCATAGAAACGAACATCAAATGGGATGTGATAGGGCTCGGAGAAATAAGAAGAAAAGAAGAAGGCTTTACCACCCTGCAGAGTGGCCACCTGCTATACCATTCTAAGGTGAACAAAGGACAAGCGGGAGTGGGCTTCCTCATAAACAAGAAATGGAAAGACAACATAACAAGGGTTAATAACATTAGCCCAAGAGTAGCAGAACTTGTTCTACGCATAACAACACGATACCAACTGAAAATAGTTCAAGTATATGCTCCAACGACATCACACTCAGAAGATGAAATAAACATCTTCTACAATGACATCGATAAAATCTTGGAGAATCCAAGCCACTATACAATAGTGATGGGAGACTTCAACGCCAAAGTGGGTGTAAGAACAAACCCATCCGAAACAGCGACAGGAAGTTTCGGCCTAGGACAGAGGAATGAACGAGGTGATACCTTAATAGAGTGGACAACATCAAAGGATTACAAGATCATGAATACACTATTCCAGAAGAAAATTGAGAGGAGATGGACATGGAGAAGCCCGGACGGAAAAACGAAGAATGAAATTGACTACATCATGACTGACAAGCCGAGCATGATCACAGATGTAAGAGTCATAAGCCGCATAAACATTGGAAGCGACCATAGAATGTTGATGAGCAACATCAGATTAGACACGAAAGCAGAAAGGAAGAAGCTGCTAAGAAAAAAGAAACCACCAAAAGTCGACACCAGAGAAATTGGAATTAAAAAGAACAAATTCCAACTCGAACTAAAAAACAGGTTCACTGCTCTACAAGAACTGGATAATATTGACACTCTAAATGAAAACATTACAGAAATGATCCAACAGACGGCGAAAAGCATAGCCAAACAAAACACCAAACGGGACAAGTCTAGATTATCAACGCAAACAAGAGCACTAATGAAAAAACGTAGAGAAATGGTAAAGAAGACCGCTAGGGACTGCATAGAGTACACAGAGATATGCAAGATCCTCAAAAAGAAAGTGAAAGAAGACATCAGAAAACACAACCTAAACACCATACGAAAAACTATAGAGACATCAAAGAGCTTGAACAAGGTCAGAAGAACACACATCCTAGGCCAAAATAGACTGATAACACTCTTAGACAATCAGGGCAGAGAAATCCAAGACCAGGATAAGATCTTAGAACGAATAGAAGAATTTTACACCGAACTTTATGACAGCGACCAAACCGTAACAATACGCACAGACCCAAGAGAAGTACCATCAGTAACAACATGGGAAGTAGAAGCCGTGCTAAAGAAGATGAAAAACGGGAAGGCAACAGGAAACGACCAAGTCAACATCGAAACGTTGAAGGCAGGAGAGGATACCATCGCCAAAGCCTTAGCCAAGCTGTATACAAAATGCATATCAGAAAGACGAATCCCCACTACCTTCAAAAAAGGCAACAAAAAAGGCATAAAGAACTATAGGCCAATATGCTTACTATCGAACATCTACAAGCTATTCACAAAGATTCTAACAGCCAGACTGGAGAAAATACTAGACGAAAATCAACCCAGAGAACAGGCAGGATTCAGAGGCGGGTACTCAACGACAGATCACATCCATGTCATAAATCAACTGAAGGAGAAGTGCCGCGAATTCAACATACCACTCTGTATAGCATTCATTGACTATGAGAAGGCCTTCGACTCGGTACAAACCCAGGCAATACTGTCTTCACTCCAAGACCAAGGGATAGAAGATGCATACATACAACTCATGAAATATATATACACAGACAGCTCTGTAACAGTACATCTTCACAAAGAGAGCGAGAAAATAAACATCAAAAGAGGAGTGCGACAGGGGGATACCATCTCACCCAAACTATTTACATCAACACTAGAAAGTATCTTCAGAAGACTGAACTGGGAGAACAAAGGCCTGAAAATAGACGGAGAATATCTTAACCATCTCCGTTTCGCAGATGATATCTTCCTGTGCACCGAAACACCACAAGAACTAGAAATAATGCTACAAGAACTATGCGAAGAAAGTAACCTAAGCGGCTTGAGGATGAACATCTCAAAAACAAAAATAATGGTGGAAGATAACACCCCAATATACGTTAATAACACTCGGATAGAGAATGTGGAGAGTTACGTATACCTAGGCCAACGCTTCAGCCTTAGGGACAAGAACCAAGACAAGGAAATCCTACGACGAATCACAGCCGGTTGGACAGCATATGCAAAACATCGCGACATCTTCAAGAGTAACTTTGCTATCTGTCTAAAAAGAAAGGTTTACAATTCGTGTGTACTGCCAGCAATGACATACGGTGCTGAGACATGGTCACTCACAAAACAAGCTCAGAAAAAACTAGCAGCCGCGCAGACAAAAATGGAGAGGAGTATGCTTAATATAACATACCATGACAGAAAGACAAACACCTGGGTGAGAACAAAGACAGGAGTCACAGACGTGATAAAAACAACCAGAAGAATGAAGTGGTCCTGGGCAGGACACATCAGCCGTCTCAAAGATGACAGATGGACAAAGCGCATTACCACCTGGAAACCATACGGAAGGAAGAGATTACGAGGAAGACCAGCAAAAAGATGGAGAGACGATTTGGATGAGTATTGGAATGAAACCACCTGGCAGAGAACAGCACAAGATAGGCAAACTTGGAAACAACATGCTGAGGCCTTCGCCCAACCACGGGACAATACGGCTGATATATAGATAGATAGATGTCAAACTGAAATGGTAATTTTTTTTATTTTATGCAATTTATTAAGTCAAAGAAATACCACATTTTAGCCAAATGTCGACAATATGCAATATCTGACCCACAAGGAGCAATGTAACTTCAGTAAAATTTTGCTAAGATGTTCATTTATTAATTATCTGTATAAAATGGCAAAAAAAGTTGTAGGGTCCCGTGCATTTTTTTGTAATTATAGTAACAGCTACGTCAGCAACAAGAATACATTTTTTTTATCAAAACCCACATTTGACTACAACGACTAATGCTATTTGGCCAAAATGTTAATTTATTATTTATCTCTATACAGAAAGAAAAGAATTATTCAAGTCCCAGAATTTTTTTAACGTTTTGCAATGTTGAAAGCACCACTCTAACCAAATGTTCTTGTAAAATGCCATATTATGGACACATTGTTATTAAAATCCACATTTGACCCACAAGGAGTAATGTCGTTGCAGTAAATGTTGGCCAAACTGTTTCTATTCATCCCTACACACATCATGAACATCTTAGTCATGAAATGCCTGACAGAAATTGAAGTTTTGCTAGTTTGAAATCTTGAAACAATTTTCTATAACAATTCCTCAACAGAAGTTACCCCGCATATCCGCAAAACGCATCACATAACGTATAATGTTATATTTATAATGGTTTCTGTTCGTATTAACATTCTTTTACCAATAAATGTACCATGCTTACTTTTTGCATTATGGATTTAGTTTCAATCATCAAATACAACATTTGTGTTAACTTAATTGTTGTCAATGATGTGCAGACTGATTTCAGAGTAGTCGACCGTCTTAACGAATGATCAATTTGAAGTTGTTACTATAATTGATCAGTTCAACTTTTAGTGATGCTGAATGATCCAACACGACAGATGGGGATGGAAATGACCACCGAGAGACTTGTGGAATGTTCTGCTTACCAAATACATCCTGCAAAAATTGTAGTGTGTGTGTGTGTGTGTGTGTGTGTGTGTGTGTGTGTGTGTGTGTGTGTGTGTGTGTGTGTGTGTGTGTGTGTGTGTGTGTGTGTGTGTGTGTGTGTGTGGTGTGGTGTGGTGTGGTGTGGTGTGGTGTGGTGTGGTGTGGTGTGGTGTGGTGTGTATATAATGCTTACCTGGGAAGTGCCAGTGCTGCTAGGTGGCTGTGGAACAGGGATTCTTGTCTTTTGACTCGGTTTCATCTTCATGCTGTTGGCCGACTGTGGGACAGGGATTCTTGTCTGTTGACTCGGTTTCATCTTCATGCTGTTGGCCGACTGTGGGTCAGGGATTCTTGTCTGTTGACTCGGTGTCATCGTCATGCTGTTGGCCGACTGTGGGAAAGGGATTCTTGTCTGTTGACTCGGTTTCATCTTCATGCTGTTGGCTGACTGTGGGACTGGGATTCTTGTCTGTTGACTCGGTGTCATCGTCATGTTGCTGGCTGACTGTGGGACATTGGCTCCTGTCTGTTGACTCGGTGTCATCGTCATGTTGCTGGCTGGCTGTGGAACATTGGCTCCTCTCTGTTGACTCGGTGTCATCGTCATGCTGTTGGCCAACTGTAGGACATTGGCTCCTGCCTGTTGACTTGGTGTCATCGTCACGCTACTGGCTGGCTGTAGGACAGGGTCTATTGTCTGTTGACTTGGTGTCATCGTCGGGCCACTTCTACTGGCATATTGTCGGAAAGGGGTGCCTGTTTGTTGGCTCCATGCTGTTGTCATACAACTGCTACTGCCCTGTTGTGGGACATATGCAACTGTTTGTTGGGTCGAACTTGTCGCTGTGTCACTGCCACTGGATTTCTGTGGGACATGGCTACTTGCGGATTCATTCTCGTCCAATTTGCTTACTTTTGTGCTGGCCGAGAACTTGTCAGGGGGCAGTGAACATTTGTGACGCTTGTTATCCATTCTGAAAGAACAATCAAACATTGTTATTACAAACTGTTCTACATTCACTCACAACAACTTTCCACATTCCTGCTGCAGAATGTGTGCAAATGTGTAACGAAGGAATCATTTAGATCAAAACTACTTAAAATACAAAATCCCTTTCTTTTGTAATTCTACCTATTATATACCCCTTTGTATATATTTCATCCATATTTTCATGTCATGTGCATGCATTTACACTTCCCAAAATTTAATAACATTTGCTATTTTTTAAATCATTTTATTATTATATTATATTATTTTATAAGTTAAGTGTACGAACTGCTTGAAACCAAGTTGCATATACAATTAACTTTACCTTCTGCTGTCCCTATGCCAACACAGTATTCACTGATGTCACTCTCACCATTCACAGTTCCCCGTGGGGCCTGGATGCCATTTTCATCATTATGAACAATCATCAAACTAGCCATCGAATAGTTCCTCAGATTCTCCCAAGAGGGTGCCCACGTGCACAAATTACATCAATAAACAAGAAAGTAAAACATCATCTACAATGGTCAATGGTGTCATGTGTACCAAAAGTACACTCAGTATGCAGTTACAAGCAAAATACAGCAGTTAAGACATTTATGTACTGGAGAGCTCCTAATGTTTCCACTCCGAAAAAGTCCACATGCCTCCAGAATACGTGTTTGTTATGAAGCAAATTCATATCATTAAAAACAGCAGTGTCACATTCCTGGGGCTAGTAACGGTCTGTTTGACACCCACTCCTAGATCTGTTCGCTGAAACACCAATTAATTTGACTTCTTTGGGAAGTATTCAGTAATGCCTCAACCAGTGCACAAAATGTATTCATTCGTGTAATTCCATCAGAGTTTTGTCAGGTATTCAGCTGTACAACTGAATGGATGAAACTGGTTTACAGCTGTGCCACCGTATTGTGACCCTGTGACTTTTATGTACCTGGCATTATTCTCCATTATAACAATATGCAGTGAATACACACTGACAGTTGTAATGCTTTTTAGAGTCGCTGGTATAACCTGGCATTTAGGGCACTGTATTGACATTTCCCAATTTATGGTAATAACTGTGCGCAAGAATGGATGCGCAGACAGGGTATGCTTGTAACGAGTAACGGTTGTTCTTTTTCTGGGTTGGAAATCGCATTTGACTTACACATCTCATAGTTCTGAGTAGCAGTTGCCGTTTCAGCCATTTTTCGTTAAGTTAAACAGTTCTTCACAGTAATTAAGTAAATTCTACTTAGTCTGCCATAAAACGCTGTCTCGGTTAATTGCTCTGCTGTGTGAATAAACATTATATATAATTATTATGTTTGCCTTAATGAAATTGGATTGGTTTGGGGACCCGCGGAGCGCTGCAGGTCACAATATTATAGCAGTAGAGGGAGTAATTTTTGGGTATATATATTTTTAATAGCTGTTAATCCAATATTATATTAATCAAAGATTTTTGTCAATTTATGTCTTGTCACTTTTTACAATAATTGCAATGATATGCAAGGTTAGTTGATTTGGTTCGATGCGACAGTTGACCATTGGTGTAGTGGACAGCGGCCAGCCTTGCCCTGTTCACTTGGACTAGATACTGATATAAGATAATGACCATACATTCAGTGGTGTTGGATTAACTAACAGACCATTGGTGTAGTGGTCAGCAGCCAGCTGTCCTGTTCACTTGCACTAGATAAGATACTGATATAAGATAATGACCATACCTTCTGTGGTGTTGGGTCAACTAACAGACTGCTGGTGTAGTGGACAGTGACCAGCCCTGCCCCATTCACGACCGTCACGCGCATCCTGTAAGGTGCACCTATCTTCAGACTCAGAGTCTAATCTGTTGTCCATGTGGTCGCGCTGGCTTGCACAATCTTCCATCTGGACCTAAAGATGTGATTGAGCAGCATTCACAGCTAACAGTGTTGCTATTGAATGCACATATAATAAATCAGCCATTAGGTTAGGTCTGCATTCATTCCACCCAGATTTCATATTTACACTCATTTAAATGATTCCATCTAGACGTGTCATGGTCGGCTGACAGGTTGACGAGCGGTGCCGGTCTTCTCCAGCTGGTGTGTCGGAAGCGGGAGGTATGGGAGTCTGAATTGAGGGTCATTGTGAAAGTGATGCTGTAATTTGTGAGGTCGGCCAATTTAGATGTTTGTGCGATAAGCATTGGCGGTAATAAAAGGAGGAACATTTCAAAGGACCCTTAAAATACTGCATTGTCGCTCACGCCACGCCTAGATTCCAGTCAGGCTTCACTGAGCGCCAGACATCACACACTGTTTGTTTTGTTCTTGTCGTTTGTCGCACCTCTTCCACCATGTCGGACGACGCGATAAGTGACATAATACAGATACACTTCACGGCTGAAATAGAACAATTAAAGTTGTTGCGGGGCAATGCAAAGCCGACGAAGGGCGATCGGACACGCGGCAAGTCTACCAGTGTCGTTGAGCCCGATACTCTTGTTCTTGACGTGATGGAACAAATTGCGCCGCTACTGATTAAGACGATGGCTGCAGTCATGGGGCACCAGATGTCTAATATGAAACAATTGCTGCACATGAAAGACAAACGAATTAACGCCTTAGAAGAGAGGCTGGACGTTTTGGAGGCGGAGGCGGACAAGCGAGAACAGTACTCTCGTCGTCCCAACCTCCGCTTCCAGGGCATTCCCGAGACAGAGAGTGAAACAACAAATGAACTCGTGCTACAGACAATAAATGAAAAAATGGGGATGCAGCTGACTGTTGCGCATCTGGAGCGTAGCCACCGCCTGGGCCCCAAGAAAGACGAGAACGGTCGTCCTAGGAAGCGCGCAATAATTGTGGGATTCCGGAGTGAGGCGACCCGGGACGAGGTTTTCAAAGCGCGCGCTCAACTGAAGCGGCACAACAGCATTGACAAAGACAAGGCTATCTTCATAAATGAAGACTTGACCACAAAGCGAGCATCGTTGGCCTATAACACCAGACTGTTGAAGCGGAAAAAAACAATCGCTGACTGCTGGACCTATTCCGGAAGAGTACTTATAAAAACAATCAATGGAGTGATCAAAGAAGTCCACGAGACCAAAGACTTGGATAATTTGTAAAGATACTCTTTCATGCACCATTTGTGAGTTACGTCGAACTTGATGCAGCGTATTCGCGCAGTTCATTGTTAAGTAATAATATTACCATCATTACTGACTAAGTGACTAATTAATACTTATTCCGCAGGTATCTTGTGTGTTAAATAATGCATTTTATTTTTCGTGTGATGGGAATTATGCAAACTCATTTGCAGGTTTTTTTTTTGTTTTTGTTTTTTTTCCACTGGTACTGCATATTTATTTTTTCTCACATGTATCTATGGGATAACATAACTTGTAATGCAAAATAATTAATTGCAGTGTTCTCATGATATCATACCAATGGGAAGACCGGCCTGGATACGTCCGGTCATGATACGTCTCATTTATAATGTTTTTATTTTTTCTATATATCACTTTTTTTTTATTTACTCTTATTGTGGCACAGACATGTATGATGACTGATATAGTAACTTGCTACACAGAATGGAGAATGCCAACTTCGGATCACTATGGGAAAATAATACTTCGTTTACAGAATATATTTTTCAACCGTAATTATTCATTTAAAGAATGTTAGATAACGATTCATTTCTCCGGTTTCAAGGAGGTGCAAACGTGAATTCTTTATTTAATATATTACAGCTAAATGAGGCAACTGATGACGATTTTCAACCAATACATCATTCCTCCTATTATGATCTTGACAACTTTAAATTACTAGCAGAAAGAAATAACGAACGGTTTAGTATACTAAGTTCAAATATAGAATCTATTAATGCAAAATTCAGCGAAATTGAAGCTTTCTTAGAGGAACTTAACCGGATAAACTTTAAATTTAGCTTAATATGTTTTCAGGAATGCTGGCTTTCCGAGAATGATGCTATGGGTCATTTACAACTTGACGGATATCAGTGCATTAAACAAGGCAAATCATGTAGTAATAAAGGTGGTCTGGTCATGTATTTAAGCAAAACATTTAACTACAAAGTAATTTTTTCTCTTAATCAGTATGACAATTGGGAAGGTCAATTTATTAAAGTAACTGGTGGTGGGCTATCTAAAGATATAACAACTGGTAACATTTACAGGCCCCCAAGAGACCTTAACGAAAATTATAAACAATTCCTTTCCGAATTCACACCTATCACTTCATCATTTGACAGAACAAACTCAGATGTTATTATTGCAGGTGACTTCAATATAAATCTTTTGAAAATAAATGAAAAAGAAGTATTCGCGGAATTTTTTGATACTTTAATATCATAGCTTTTACCCCCACATCACACTTCCTACTAGGCTCTCCAAAAATAATGGAACCCTAATTGATAATTTCTTTTGCAAATTAACTAAATCTACAATGAAGCCTAAATCAGGCATTTTAACTAAACAATTATCAGACCACCAACCATATTTCACTTTTCTAAATACAGTTTCCCACACAAAACCTTTACCAAGATATATAAAAATTACTGTACAGAACTCTGATTCAATATCTGATTTTATACACGAGGTTTTCTCATCAAATGTTTACAATAAACTCGACCAATCTCCTAATGCAAACCCAAATATAAATTATGATATCCTACATGACGTAATGCAATGTGCAAAAAATAAACATATGCCATATAAAACAGTTAAACTAAAAAAATACAAACATAAGAAATCCGCCTGGATTACGTTAGGTCTGCTCAAATCCATTCGATACAGAGATAAATTATATAAGACACTAAAAACTACTCGACCAGAATCACCAAAATACTTTGCGATTCGGATCAACCTGACTACCTATAATACTATCCTTAAAAAAGCATACGTACTGCTAAACGCATACATTACGAATCATGTTTTAACAAATTCAAAAATAACATTAAAAAAACATGGGAAACAATTAATGGTATTATTTCTAGAACAAACAAAAAGAAAACGTTCCCCAATGCCTTTATTTATAACGAAAATATTATAGCAGATAAAACGGCAATTGCAAACACATTTAATTCATATTTTACCAATATTGGCCCAAATTTAGCCAACCAAATACAAAATTCCACAAATAAAACTTTCAGATATTATCTTAATGGAAACCATAACAATGTATTTAATTTTCAACTTATTAATGAAGAAAAAATATCTAAAACAATAGATGATATGCACCCAAAAGCAAGTTGCGGATTTGACGGTATTTCTTCAAAGCTTCTAAAGTTAATTAAACCTGTTTTGACAAAATCTTTAACTTTAATCACAAATCAAATATTAACTACGGGTGTCTTCCCCGATAAACTAAAAACTGCCAAAGTAATACCAATTTATAAAAAAGGGGACGAAACCCTATTCTGCAACTACAGGCCAATATCAATATTACCTGCAATTTCAAAAGTAATCGAAACAATTATTTATGACCAACTAAATTTTTTCTTAAAAAGACAAACTTATATACGATAATCAATATGGATTTAGAAAGGAACATTCTACGGAATTTGCCGCTCTTGAATTAATTGACAGGATATTGACACGTATGGATAATAAGGAAATACCTATAAATATTTACTTGGACCTGTCAAAAGCTTTTGACACTCTGGATCACTCAATATTAATTGAAAAGCTAGAGTTTTATGGCGTGGAAGGAGTAGCTTTAGACCTGTTCAAAAATTATTTAACAAATAGAAAACAGTACGTTGAATTTGAAGACGCCCAATCAGATAGGCTTAATATCTCCACAGGCGTACCTCAAGGATCAATTCTAGGCCCTTTGTTATTTATAATTTACATAAATGACTTTGCCCAATCCAGTCCAAAATTCAACTTTATTATGTACGCCGATGACACGACACTTTCAAGTACCTTAGATTCTTTCGCACAATATGGCAAAAATGAAAATGTAGAATTCTTAATCAACACAGAACTGGACAAAATTAATGAGTGGCTTAAATTAAACAAATTATCTCTAAATGTAAATAAATCTAAATATATGATCTTCAAAACGGCTAGAAGAATTAATATGATAAATCCACTAAATATAAAAATAGATAATACATACATTGATAGAGTAGATGAGTTTAATTTCCTAGGGATAAGTTTTAATGAACAATTAAACTGGCAAAGCCACATCAACAAAATTTCAAATAGGTGCTCCAGAATTATAGGTATCCTAAATAAACTCAAACAATTGTTACCACTTAATATAAAGATTATGTTGTATAACCCTTTGATATTGTCACATCTAAACTATGGCTTAACGGCCTGGGGCTATCGATGTGATAGAATAAAAAACTTCAAAAGAAAGCCGTCCGAATTATATGTTTAAGCAAATATAATGCTCATACCAATCCACTGTTCAAAAGTCTTAATTTACTAAAGGTAGAGCACATTCTAAAATTGCAGGAACTAAAATTATATCATAAATTTTCAAACAATAAACTACCTGTCTACCTGCAAAACTTACCACTTGATCAAAACAATAGTATTCACAACTTTAATACACATGGTCAATATAATATACATACGATCAGGGTACATAACGAGTTTGCTAAACGAAGTCTTAGGTACAGTTTGCCACATACCATAAATAATGCACCTGATTTATTAAAAGACAAGGTCACCACTCACAGTTTATACGGTTTCTCAAATTATATCAAACTTTATTATCTGAATACACACATTGAACAATGTGCAATCCAAAATTGTTATATATGTCAACATGACTGACTATGTATCCGTTCCTCCTTGGTTAAAAAAAATCACTGTTTGTATATCTGGTTGTAGGAATATAATTGGCATTTGTAATATACCGGCATATCTATATTAATATCTATATTAATTTTGTTCACCCAGTAATTATGCATTAATATTTCTAGGTATTTTTTTTATATATATATTTTTTTTTTTATATATATATTTTTTTTCTTAATAACGGGTGAAATTAATTGGCAGGGTGGCTGCTATGTTAGCGATTAATTTTTAGTCTTAGATGGAGTCTCCCGTCCCTTATATGACATTATCTTTTATTTTCAGACCGTACTCTATATTCTTACCACTTCGTTTTCTCATGTCGACATAGATGTAATATATTGTATGGTTTTTGTGTTGAATACTCTGTTTTGTTGTTTTTGGGACGAATAAATATTTCCTGTTCCTGTTCCATTTCAACTAGCAAATACAGTATTACAAGACATGACTCTGGTGATTTATGAAACCAAAAAATGTTTTAGTTCATAGAACCCACAATAATCAATACATCATGTCTGTTGTCAAAACAAGCTGCTGTGATTGGCATGCTGCCTCTTTTTCTATACGAGACATGTTACAGATGGAGAGAATACAAATATATCTACTTTCTAGCAATTGTCTCTGTAGAGTCTACAGCAATATAAAATACATGGAGTAAAAGATTAAAAGAGAAACCACCAAACACTTTACAAATGTAAACATCAACAACAGCTACCGCTATTCTAAGACTAACCAGTACAAACAGCTACACTGACCTGGTGGGATAAATCATAGTCATCTTGCCTGGTGCAGTTCGTATGCTGATATTTTGTAGTGGTCAATCCCAGAAACATTAAGGGTCTATTAGGATGGAAGTGATGTCACTCAAGACAGTTGACAGATGGAGTTATGTTCTTCTCTGTGAGTTGTACAACATCCATGCTACTGGGGCCTAAAACATTAAGGGTTTATTAGGATGGAAGTGATGTCTCTCAAGAGAGTTGAACGATGAAGCTGTGTTGAATGACACTGCTGGATTCCTCATTTGCAGTGAGTAGGCACAGTAAGTGTGGAATCATGAAATTTAACATTATATATTTACCTGAAGGTTTTCTGTAAATGTTGACAAGATAACTTTTTAGGCCAGATTCTGGGTCAGCAAATTGCCTCCAGGTGCTAGCAACAGTGGACGCCTCTGACGAGCACCTCTCATCCTCATTGGGGTCCTTGCCGTCTTTCACAACACCCTTCACTGGGGGTGTCATGTCAACGGACACTGCAACAAATGTGGGATGACGTCTGTGTCTGTCAGAATGATGAAGACAAGTGAATAACTTCTGTGAAAGAGATTTTAATGTGACACGTTCTATAAATAACACATTAGACCCGGCTGTACTTATTTAATAAACCATTGCTTGTAGACACATTGATGCCTGTAAGTACATACAGTTGTACCCTACCTCCATCTGAGTTCACTGTCACATTCCTTTTAACGAGGACACAATTGACTGCGGTGACACTGACAAAGTAGACAGCTTTGTGTTGTAAGTGTAGGCCATCCACACACTGACTTGTCACATCGTATGACAGTCATGTGTAAGGTACAATGTCATCTGAGCCAGCAGACGTCCCCATGGTGATTACACATTTGGCTGAAAGAAAACCATGCATAGTGCAGTGCAACTTTTTAACTGATTAACAATACAAAACACCTAATCAGATAACTTTCATTTTACATATCCAAGGTGTGTTTAATTTATCTAGTTTTGGCTTTCATCAACGTATCACGTCGACTTCATCAGTACCGATGATGCTGAATGACGTCATCGTGCACGTGAGGCAGTTTGTAAGATGGTTCCTTGTCTACAATTTTCACTCCCTCCCAGTCTATGATTTGGTTTTCAGTTGTCACATGGTCTGTAAGGGCGGATTAATTGATGGTAGACATCAATTTTTTCCCCGCTCCTTGTGTATTTCTAATTTTTTTTTTCTACGTGCTTTCCTTGTTCCTCCAGTGATGTTTTAAGTAGTCTTCCTGTCTCCCCAATGTACTCAGCACCACAGTTCTTGCATAGTATTTGGTACACCAGTTCGCCCTGTTCTTCTAGCTCTACTTTGTCCTTGGGATGTACCAACAAGCGCCTGAGGGTGGTGTGGGGACGCATGGCTGTTGCTACTCCATACTTCTTCAGCACTCGATGTACTCTCTCTGAGACCCCCTCTACATATGGGATGACTACTTGGCTCCTGTAATTTCTGTTATTTGTTTTTTCTTTTTCTTCGTACTGCTATCTTCTCACACCTGTTATCATCTCACACCTGTTCATAAGAGTTCTGACAACTCCTAACTTCTGATGTTTGGGGAGGTGGGACGCAAAGTTCAGGTTTTGGTCAGTGTGCATCTTCTTCCTGTACACTGTAGACTTCACACTGCCATCTTCCTTTCTGGTGAACTTCGCATCCAAGAAGGGCATGCTGTTGTTCTCTTCGTCTTCCCGTGTGAAAATGATGCTCCCTGTGGGGTCTACAGTGTGTTCATGAGTTGTTGTAATTTCTTTGCCTTTCCTGTGTGTACCAGGCAAATTACATCGTCCACATATCGTTTCCAGTTTCTCGGTTGGCAATATACCGGTGCTGTGGCTATTATTTTCTGCTCCAGGTCCTCCATGTAGAGGTTGACAACAATGGGGGATACCGGACTGCCCATGGCTACTCCAAACTTCTGCTGGTAAATTTCTCCTTCAAATCTGAAGTATGTCATCTCCAGGACAAATTTCAACAACTCCATGATGTCGTCTACGTTTAGGTTTGTTCTCTTCTTTAGTGTCTTGTCATTCCCTAGTCTTTTTCTGATGATTTCGCACACTTCTTTGATCAGGGTCTTCGTGAACAGCGACACATCATATGACACAAATGATTCATGACGTCATTCAGCGTAATCGGTACTGATGAAGTCGACGTGATACCTTAACGAGAGCCTCTACCAGGTAAATTAAACACACCTTGGATATGTAAAATGAAAGTTATCTGATTTGAAAACGAACTATCCTTGTAGATTTAACAAGATTGCCATGCCAAACAACAAGTTCCAGATGGCAAGTGGACAAGGAAGCCATTGGCTTATCGAGAGTCCAACAATTTTCTCATCTATGTGTAGCCCGCCCTTATCAAATATCTGTCAATTCTATTTTTAAACATATTCACACTACTAGCATTAACACAATCACTTGGCAGTTTGTTCCATTCATTTTTCACCCTCTGTGAGAAAGAGTACTTTCTCATGTCCAACCTACACTGTTCCTTAACTAATGCTACTTTGTGTCCTCTGGTTCTACTGCCTTCTTTAAGTTTGAAGAACATATTCCTATCAACATCCTCATAACCACTCACTATTTTAAACACTTCTATTTGGTCTCCTCTTAGTCTGCTGGTCTCTAGTATTGTCAAACCACATTGTAATAAGCAGCTTTCATAACTAAGGTCTCTCAATTCTGGAATCATTTTAGTTGCTCTTCGTTGTATTCTTTCTAGCTTGTCTATGTCCTTCTTATGATAGGAAGAAACACCTGTCAAAAGAGGCTATTAGAAAAATTTCTCACAAACAGATGCTGTTGAGGATATATAAACACACTGGAAATGTGGAAGACTACACAAACTACAAAGAGGCACTTAACCTAGCTACAACTGAAATTAGAAAATCTAAAAGAACCGTTGAAACAAATTTGGCAGGTAATATAAAAAAATTACAGCAAGAGTTTCTATGCTGATGTAAGGAGTAATCAGAAAGTTTGAGATAAGGTCGGACCACTTGAAAACAACAGTGGAAACATGATTTCAGACGAGTTTCAAATGGCAGAGGTCCTGAATGAGTATTTCAGCTCAGTTTTTACCACAGAAGATATCAGCTCACTCCCAATTCCATTTACTAAATTTGAGGGCAATAAATCAGAACACTTGGGGTAGTTATTTGTAACTCCTGAAATGATAGAAAAGAAAATTAAGAAGATGAAAGATAATAAATCACCTGGAGTTGATGGGATACCACCAAAATTGCTTAAGGAAATTGTTGAGCAAATTAGTACACCACTTGCAAAAGTGTTGAAGTTATCACTAGAAGAAGGAATAGTTCCTGCAGAATGGAAAGAAGCAAACATTACACCGCTATTTAAGAAAGGATCGAGGAACAAACCAGAAAATTACAGACCAGTGAGTTTAACATCAGTTGTTAATTGTATGTAAATTACTCGAAACATTAATTACACATGGTGGAATTCCTTGTAAAACGTAAATTAATAAATACATCTCAACATGGGTTCCTAAAAGCAAGGTCATGTCTAACCAATCTCTTATGTTTTTTGGAAGAAATTATAAAGTGGGTAGATGACAGGTGGATGACGGGTCACCGGTGGATATTGTCTATTTAGATTTTCAGAAAGTTTTCGACAAAGATTGTTACTTAAACTAAAAGTCCATGGTATAGGTAATGATGTAATCAACTGGATAGAAAAGTGGCTTACACACAGAAGACACAGAGTAATAGTAGATGGTGAGATTTCAAACTGGAAATCTGTTTTCAGTGGGGTACCACAGGGATCAGTATTAGGCCCTATACTGTTTTTTATATAAATGATTTGGAAGATGTCATATCTAGCAAACTACTCAAATTTGCAGATGACACAAAAGTATTCAGAAAGGTTACTAATGTTACAGATAAACAAAGTTTACAAGATGATCTAAATAAACTAGTTAAATGATCAGAAAAATGGCAAATGTTATTACATTTTGGGAAGTGTAAATGCATACACATACAGGGTTGTTTGATTTAAATCATTTGATTTAAATCATTGATTTAAATCATGATTTAAATCGCTCCAAAAACAATTAATAATAATTGATTTATGATTTTTTTACTTCCGTTTTTTTTAATCGCTGATTTATATGAATTTAACACAAATAATTCTTTACAAGCATCGAGATCAACAAAGTTTTGTATGTCTTTAATACAAAATACAAAGTGCGCACACTTGTGTAGTTGTATTGTCACCAGATAGCCTGATAGTCAAATATTTTATGACATTGTGTATGTTTGAGCTATTCCCTTTCTGAATGCAGTGAAGCCACACAAACTTGTCTTCCAGAGGAAGTATCTTTTCAACACAGAAGCCCCGAGTTAAAGTCCACTTATAGCTTGTGCTAATTGTTACCAAATCAGTATGTTGACTCTGTTGTTTAATACTGTACCAGTTTGTATTCTGGTTAGAGACCCGTAGAGTACACAGAGCCCTGGCCTTGTGGACATTTTCTAATGTCTTTATATAAGCAAAAATCATGTACCCTCTGTTAAGACAAGAACCCAAATCGATTTGAATATAACATGTTTGAAAGAGTTTACAAATTTAAACATCTATATAAATATCTATATACCAGATTTAAAAAAAAGTTCTTGCAATGCTTGCATATCTTTGACTGTTAACAGATTCATAGTTTTAAATAGTGGTGAAGTGTGTTCATTATATTTACTCTGCGTAATTATACGTATTGCCTTTTTTTAAAGCTTATTTATTCTTTCACATTGAAACCCCCATATTGTCAGGCAGTAATTTATTTGTGGCACAAGTAATGTATTATAAGGCATGATTTTTATTCTCAAAGGCAGTTCTTGTTTAAGTCTGTTTAGTATCCCGATTATTCTCACACATCTGTTTGATATATGTTCAGAGTGTTTCTTCCAATTTAAAGTCAGTCCAAGAAAATTAAATTCATCAACTTTTTCTATAATGATATTATTGATTTTAGGAGCGGGTGCTTCTATATGTTTTTTATGCATGTGGAAGACCATGCATTTAGATTTAGCTATGTTTAGTGAAAGTTTATTTATTACAAGCCATTCGTTAATTTTAAAGAGTTCTTTATTTATTAACAAATCGCCATCTGCATTTTGTGCGTTCACGAAATTACTCAATAAGCTTAAAAGTGTGGTGTCATCTGCATATGATAAAATTAAACACTTCACTAGCCTCTGAAAAATCATTAATATATATTATGAATAATAGTGGTCCCAGAATAGAGCCCTGAGGCACACCAGTAACTATGTGCAGTGTATCAGATTTTACGTCATCAATTTCTACAAATTGTGTTCTATTTGTTAAATAACTTTTGAATAGTTGCAAATCTTATATAAGAAGAGCGTGAGACAAGACAAGAGGAAGTGGGTTGACCACCTTGCCATGGAAGCAGAGGAAGCAGCACGTAATGGAAGAATGAAAGAAGTGTATGATATTACAAAAACCCTCAGTAATGACAAACGTAAGACAACAAATGCAGTGAAAAACAAAGGTGGAACCTTAATAACGGAAGGATTGGCCAGAAGGAAGCGATGGAAAGAACACTTTGAGGAAATCCTTAATAGACCTATACCTGATGACCCTGTAACAGATGAGGAGATAGATCCGATCATAAATGTGCACTGACCCAATAACAAAAGCAGAAATTAGAACAGCGCTAAGGAAGATGAAAAACGGAAAAGCAGGGGGCAAGGACAAAATTACAGCAGAATTATTAAAAACAGACATGAATACAACAGAAAAATGGCTTGTCAAATTATTCAGAACATTTTGGGAACAAGAGAAAGTGCCAAAAACGTGGAAGCAGGGACGGATAGTTAAAATACTGAAGAAAGGTGACCTTACAGAGTGCGGGAATAGGAGAGGAATTACTTTGACATCTGTTCCTAGTAAAGTATTCGGAAGAGTGATCATTGTCAGAATAAGAGATGGAGTTAACAGCAAGTTCAGAAACAAACAAGTAGGTTTCAGAAGTGGGAGAGGCACAGTAGAATACATATTTATTTGACGAAATATTACAGAACAGGTAGTGGAGTGGCAGTCAACTCTATACATCACATTTGTGGACTTTGAAAAAGCGTTTGACTCAGTGCACTGTGAGAGTCTATGAAAAAATTATGGAGAGCTATGGAATTCCATGCAATATAATCCACATGGTACAGATGTTATACGAATACAGGGTGTATAGTGAATGTGCAGTGTTAGACGAAGGTGAGGAATCTGAGTGGTTCAAGGTCAAAACTGGAGTTAAACAAGGAGATGTAATGTCTGGATAATGAGAAACACAACAGCAGGAAACAAAACAGGGATAAGATGGAACTTCATGTCAAAACTAGAGGACCTGGACTTTGCCGACGACATAGCACTCATGTCATCATGCTACACACATGCAAACAAAGACAAGACAACTGAATCAATTTGCAGCAAGGACAGGACTAAGAATAAATAAAAAGAAAACTCAAATATTGAGGATAAACAGCAAGTGTGAAAACAGAATACTAATCGATGACCAAGAGCTAAAGGAAGTGGACAAGTATAACTACCTGGGTGCTAATGTCAATAAGAAAGGAGGAGGCAGTGATGACATTGTTAACAGAATTCGTAAAGCTAGGGTATCCTTCAGGAAACTAAAGCAAATATGGAGTTCACATATATACACATTGAGATCTAAACTGAGACTTTTTAACACACTTGTTAAACCAGTGTTGTTGTATGGAAGTGAAACATGGAAAATTAACAAAAGTGACAACAGAAAGTTAGGTACAAGTGCTTGATACGAATCCTACAAATTCGATGGCCATACGTTGCATCAAATCAAGATATTCTTGCAAAAACAAAATTGAAGACAATCAGCACCGAGGTCAAGTTAAGAAGATGGAAATGGGTAGGACATATCCTACGAATGGACAAGAACAGCAAATGTGAGACGGCATTGACCTGGATGCCTGAAGGTAGAAGAAAGGTTGGTCGACCAAAGACAACATGGTGATCAACTATTGAAAATGAAAGACGCATACTGGGGTGGAACAGCTGGAATGAAGCCAGACGTGTAGCAGCTGACAGAGCGAGCTGGAAGAGATGCACTTCGGCCTTATGGGCCACTGGGCTCGAAGAGGATAGGTGAGGTGAGGTGAGGCATAAAGCAGGGATGCCAACCTGAGGCTGTTCTTTCAATGGTTGTTATCCCATACAAGGTTCATGTTGCTGTCATGATTTGTACTTCTAATTAACAATGTTTATCAAATTCAAGCTACCAATATTAATAATAATTGACTAGAACATAGTGTCACATAATGTAAGTCTTCCTGTAATATATACTGGTCAGATGAACTACTGATTTTTTCTAAATACCTTTATGTCATCTGCAAACAAATCAACCGTAAGAAAATAAATATTAAAGGGTATATCTAAAGCTCTGGTCAATGAATCCATAATATTTTGCTGTTGTGGTGAATTAACGTTGTGATATGTCTTTTAATAAAGCCAAACTGATATGAATTTTTAACATGGTTTATAATACAGTGTTCCCTGCATTTACACATCAGCTGCGTTACACATTATACTTATTAAACTAATGTCTCTATTTCAGTTTTTTACTTGACTGCCTTTCTTAAATATAGCACAAATCAATGCTTTGGTATTTTTATGCCAAAAGTTTGTTAAACGCCTTAGCTAGTGGTATACATAACTGTACAGATAGTTCTCTTACAAATCTAAGGTGAACCCTGTGTGGTTGTTCTGATTTATTTACCGTTTGTAAAGTTTTCCTCCGTTTGAACACCCCTCTACAATGGCTGTTTTCCTTGCGGCCCTTTCCTTGCCGACATTGAAATTTTCCCCATATTCTGGTTTATTTCCACTGGTGGAATAAGCAACATGGCACCATGCACCTGGTTCCTGAGAAGTGGTCAATCTTGATTTAGGATATATTACTATGACTAGGGAATGACTATGTTCAAGTCTGAAACACTTTCACGATTCTAAGCCTAAGGCCCAGGGGAGTACTGCCATTCCAAAGTGGTGGGGTTGTGCCACCAGAGCCCCATTGAGTACATGGAGAGAGAGAAATCAAGAAATTTAGGATCACCAACAGAGAATTATTGAACAATTTATCTAATATCTATAAGTGTAAGGTAAGCCAGGGCGGAACGTTTTCATTGAGAAATTTCCTCTTCCCCGTACAAAAATATACCATGGTAAATGCATGGTATACCATGGTGTTAAGGCTCTAAATTCGAGGGTTGTGAGTTCAAGACCCACACTGGGCACGGTTAGTTTTCGAAGCTTAGGCAATTTCGTTTACCCTACTTTGCCTCAGTCTACTCAGCTGCAAATGAGTACAAACACTGTTTGGAAGGTACCTGCGATGGACTAGTGTCCCGTCCAGGAGAGTCAGTATAACTGCACTCTAAGTTGCTTCGCACTACAGAAACCAGGTTTAAGCACTGGCCATATAAGCCTTCATGGCTTCCTAAGGCGTAATGCCTGGGGGATGACTTTACCTTACCTCAAAGTTTACATACAACACTCATATATTTCTGGTTGTACTTGGTGAGAGCATCAATGGTGCTAGATCGCAGCGTGTGAGTCAGTCATTGATTTAGGACATGAGTTGGCCGAGGGATGAGTCGCTAGCTGCATTGCCTAGTGCGTTGATGTGTAGTCTTATAGTTCAGGTGATCATGTAGTTCTTTCTCGGTCATCATAGAGAGCAGCTGACTGTGATGGTATGGATCTGGAAAGACAATACTTAACAACTACTACATGTCATAGAGTATGTCAAATTGTTATTTAGCATTGTACTCTTGAGTGCCGAATAAGCATCCCTATACGCATATTTATGTGATGAAAAATGCAACCCTATACGCACCTTATTTGGCACTATACTATTATTAAATTTAAACATTTGTGCCAGCCTATATTCTCCAATAATCGTGGCAAATTATGCAAGCCATATTTTTAGGAGAACAATCCCTCTCACTCCCTATAGCTAGCGCTAATCAATCATCCACGGAGCGGTTTACCGCTCGCGCTACAATCACAGGCTCCCAACTAGAGTTGCATGTGGCTCCCTCTGATGGCTTTCATCCTTTCGAACGACAGTCGTGAATTTAACGGGATCCCGTGCTTCTGAGGAACCTTGATTAGACCGTTAGAATTCCATGATTAGATGAATCCGTCAAAATCCTTATTTCTCGGGAGCACGACATGGTATATTAGTTTAAACGCCTTATCATCGCGTAAACCGACTGTAAATAGCCGTCGTGCACAGCGCCTCAAACTGGTCTTAACCAATTGGCAGCAGTTGCCCCTGAAACGGGCTTGCGTATTCAGTTCAATAAAACTTTAATGTCCATTTAAAAATGGAAAATTTCCGTTTTTCACATATATAAAATGCGGTTACTATATCTACGGTGACACAAATATGCACAAAGTTTATACAAATTCGGCAGGAAAAAACCAAAATACAGGCGATCCGCGTTGTTTTCTAGGGACGCCTTGGCTTCGCGTCGAGTAAAAAAAATTGCATCGGTGCTAAAAAGGCAAATATACTAGTGATTTTTTTGCACTGTACTATTATTTGTTTTAAACAATTTGCCCTCCTATACTGTTATTCGGCACTATACCTGCAATTATCTGGCTCCTACGTATAAATTCCCTACATTGCCCTACCTTTGTGTAAACCAATATTTATGTCAAACATAGGTCATAGCCAGGATACTAAATGCATGACAGATCAAACACACGTCTTGAATCATGCTCTGGTCTGTTTTAATTAATTCATCACATTTATTATATCATTCATCTAATTAACCATACACTAAATAAGTCAATAATAATGTGATTCTCTGATGATCAGTTAGAATACCACAATGTGTGAATTAATTACTGATGACAAGTGTTGTGACAGTTCTGGGTCTAGAAAGAACCAATACCCGCAGTACCTACTGGGACCCACAGTTTCGGTTCTAGACCCGGAACCAAAGAGCCAATTACTATGTCTATATTCACGTACCACTAAAAGAATACAAATTGGGAAGACAACATCAGCTTCAGTTCAGCCCAACTCTTGTTTGATAAACTTTGAACATAGGTGTTTTTTAGTTTCTATAAAATATGCCCCATTTAGGTGCCATTTTCTGGTTCAGTGTTCTAAATTATTAGAGGTTTATGCCGACGGTTTTTACAGCATTTTTGTACCTGAATGCGTTCCTTACATCATTCCGCATATGCTCCACTAAAAAAATTCATATATTCTTTAAAAATATTGTGTGTTAGGCCACTTTTAATCAGTTTTACACATCAAAACAGCGGAACCAATTGCACGATAAACATGTCGCGTGTGCGATTTGCGCATTAGTCACGCCTCGGTGCCATCAGAACCGCGAAGCCGATCTTTGTGTGTATCGCGCGTACAATTACGCATCGTAAAAATTAAGATAAAAAAGAGAAAGTAAGTTAAAAAAAAAATTCAAACGATGTTTCAAACGTAAGTTAAAAAAAAATTTCAAACGAAAGAATTCTACAAAAAATTAAAAATTCTTCCCAGTTTTTATGTTAAACGCAACATTTATAGAGCACATATGCACATGCGCAACTACAAAGGGACATCTCATTGCATTTCATTGTTAATATAATAAAATTTTATTTAATTTAATTCATATTATCTGTCGTTTGGTGAACAAAGACTATTGTTTTTGTAATTAAAAATTATACTGTTGATATTGCATGTCATGCGCATGTGCAACTTTAAAGGGACAACTCATTGCATGTCATTGTTAACATAACTAAATTGAAAAGAATGCATGGGTTAATTATCTGTCGTTTGGTGAACAAAGGTTATTGTTTTTGTAATAAAAAAATATACTGATGATATTGTATGTCATGCGCATGCGCAACTTTAAGGAGGGAGTGAAGGAGTACTTTAATTTAATTAAGTCAATTTATATAAATTTAAGTCAATTTATTTAAATTTACAATTTAATATAATCTCTTTACATTAACATGTTCATTTAAATAATTTACAAATAATAATAAAATGATATGCATATTCATATTTTTGGGGTACACCAAATACATATTTAGTTTTTTCAATAATTCTAAACTGGTGAGAAACCAAACCACATATGTATTGCTTTTCACGTATATGCTGTGTCTATGTGCAGTTGTAGTATCACCGATTTGTCTGAATACACATTTCTTGATCGAATGACTGATAACACATTGACAGCTCACATCCAGCGGATACATAATCCTGTGCATTCAATATGTATTCGATGGTTATGCGCTCGTCACGGCAGTTCATGCAAATGCTACACAATTTCTTTTGTGCAACTGCCTCGGACTGAGGCCCTCGGTGCGCGGAAGAAAGCCATACGATGTAAATACTTACTAAATAGTGTTATTATTTAGGCTTGGGCAAGGATTTCCTACAGCAATTTACCTTATTCCTTTCATCCTGTCTCCCAATGTCCCGTCTCCCTACGACCTGTCACCTTACCTCCTCTCAACCTCCTCCCAGGCTGAGGTGAGTTCACCCTAGCATCTCTCGTCGTCTTCCCCCACTTTATCCACTGTCCCCTCACCAGAACCACTGGCACAAACCACCTGCTCCCTTCCCACCACTGCCACAACGAGCAGCCTCAGCTGTTCTAACTCCACTTCAAGTTCCTTCATCCTCGTACATCCCCTACACTCAAAACTAAAACTATCCGTCTGAACCTCAGCCAAGGACTTCTCACACCCGGACTTGATGAAGTCCACCCAGTTGCTACAACTACTGCATATTAAATGCCTAGTGGCCTTTAGTTCTTTACATATAACTGGCCATTGATGGTAATGATAACGAAACTGACAATGATGGCTTGTAATGATAATGAAAAGTTATGTAGTCCCATAATGATAATAATACATTTCTGTTTTTACGTAATTATTGTGGCAAGCATACTGAATACTCTGTGACGACTCCATCCCTTTAAGAAAGCTAAATAACTGTAAACTTTTGTGTTTTATTTATTACACGTCAAAATCACACTAGCAGTTACAATAGTGTAGCACGTGGATGAATTAATTACTAATATGTTAATTAATGTTATATATTTTGTTGAATGTGTGTATGCGCAATGAGAGGATGCTTTTAATTCACATGTATTATGAGAAACTAATTAATGTTATTTAATATGAACAATTACAATTATTTCTGAGCTATATCTTCTTCTTCCCATTAATCACTGGCAAGGCGGTACTACATCACGATTTCACAGGATATTGCTGCAAAAACGGACAACACAGAATACCTCCCTCTCCCCCTCCCTCCCTCCCCCTCCCTCCCCATCAGAAGGAAACCAGACATGCAATATCAGCATAATTTAAAAACAACCTTTGTTCACCAAACTACAGATCATTTAACCCTACATTCTTTTAACTTTAATTATATTAACAATACCCCTCCCCATCAGAAGGAAACCAGACATGGAATATCAGCATAATTTAACAAAAAAACTTTTGTTCACCAAACGACAGATAATTTAATCCCTGCATTCTTTTAAATTTAATTATATTAACAATGACATGCAGTGAATTTTCCCTTTAAAGATGCACATGACATGCAATATCATCAGTATCATTTTTAATTACAAAAACAATAATCTTTGTTCACCAAATGACAGATAATTTAACCCATGCAGTCTTTTAAATTTAATTATATTAACAATGACATGCAATGAGATGTCCCCTTGTAGTTGCGCATGCGTATAACATCTAATATCGACCAAATAATTTTCATACAAATAATATTTGCAACATCAAATATTTCATTAAATAAAATATTAAATATTACGTTAGAAGTGACTGTATGTGCTCTATAAATGTTGCGTTTAATATGAAAACTGTGGAGAATGTTTTAATTTTTTTCTAGAATTTCTTCGTTTGAAACATTTTTGGAGCCAATTTTCTAAATGTTTTCTCTTAATTTGTTTACGTTGCGTAATTGTATGCCCAATACACACAAACATTGCCTTCGTGGTTCTGATGGCAACGAGGCGTGACTAATGCGCAAATCACACACGCGCCATGTTTATTATGCGATCGGTTCCGCTGTTTTGAGGTGTAAAACTGATTAAAAGTGGCCTAAAACACAATATTTTTAAAGAATACATGAACATTTTTTACTGGAACATATGGGGAATGATGTAAGGAACGCATTCAGGTACAAAAATGCTGGAAAAACCGACGGCATAAAGTCCTAATAATTTAGGCCAGTTAAGTAAACGATTACCGAACCAAATTCTTACCACTAGCAAATTCTACCTACATTGCATTAAATAAGAATACTGTTAGGCCAGTAATTTTTTTTATTAAAACACTTGCGAAACATTCTGCCTCGCCCTGGCTGCCTCTGCCCTGGCGTGGAAAAACGTGGCCACTGTAAAACGGTAGCCGAATATCGAAAACATGTTTTAAAACGTAACGTTTCTGAAATGACGTTATAAATCGCTGACCGTCGTAATATTTCACAATAACGAGCGAGTCCGGAAGATTAATGAGTGTCTCGTAACTCACTTGTCTATCCGAAAGATGGCGAACTCTTAAGCCCAAATTCCCCACCTGTGGCGCCACTAACCATTTCATTAGCCTCGATTATTCAGGCAGCGGGATGTAGTGCCACCGTTTGTCGCAATCACCACACATTCATCAAGAATCACCCGTATATAATTCCGTCCTGGAATATCAACCTACACATGTTGTTGTGGGCAATATTGTTTTTAGATAATTGATAGTTCGTAGAATTTTTGCCACCTGTAAAACTCTGCGTTAGTGTATATTCTCCCATTACAGAGGCTTCGACGAACGTCATCACGACGGGCGATGTTCCTCCCATCTTGGGCAGACCTACATAATTAATAGTTGTAAACATCCTTGTCAAAATAATTACCAACGCTATAGATTTCAATCCAAGATTAACTGTTGTCCACTACGAAACAATGGTAAACAATCGTTCCATACTTTAGTCATGATAACTATCATAACAATGTTTTTTTTAGGAAAGGTATATTTTAAAATGTGGAAGTTATATTTTTATGAGGGTGTGACCCAATAAAATAATTGAAATTTGTATGAACGGTCGTAATTTAAGACCACTTGCATTATTTGGGCTGCTTCGATTATAAGACATTATTAATTTTGTGACAACGGAAAGACACGGTTTACGTACTGATCTCCGTATTTCCGTTCTCCAAGGTTTCCTTGCTTCTGTGATAGTTGGTTTGTAGCTATGAAATAAATAAATGTCAAGAACAGTATTGTCACATCTTTTAGACTAGCATTTAAAAAATAACAATGTACTCGTCAGTGCTTGTACCTTAAAGATTCTGTTTTGTTGCGCCTCTGAACTCAGGTTCTTGAGGATATAGGCGCCATAGAAGTTAATTATTATTATTATAGCTGGCTTGTTATTGTTGATTGTAGTTTCAAATGGTTATTTTATTAACTCTTATAGGTGCGTAGGCCAAAAACTTTTGTTTCGCTTTAACGGTTCTCACAAAGGAAACACAAACACTGAACTTTGCCTTACCTTATCCTCCTTCATCTTTGCAATGGAACCTTCATCCACGTTTCGACTACGTAAGTAGTCATACAACCACAACTTGTCTGGCTCTGACATTGGGAATTAACACCTGAAAATATATAATATTTGGCATTATTGCAAACATATAAAAACTGTGGATGTAAGCGTAGCATTGTTATATTTGTTTGCATTTTGGTTATATGCCAATTTTGTAGTAGTGGAAGTGTTCATAAATTTATTCTTCTAACCTTTCCGTTTCCAACATATTTATAACATTGATGGCCTGCATTTAAACGGAATGTTGATTACCATCACAAATGCAATCTACGCCTAGATATTTCAAAGATATGCAATGAACTCGCAACTTGGTGGTCTCTTCTTGTATATCAATAATAAAAGAACATGTTGGCTAAATTTTACTGAAGTGACGTTACTTCCTATGTGTCAAATATTCAATGTTGTCTAAATTGAGCCAAAATATGGTTTCCCGTCATTTAACAAATTACATAAAATAAATAATTTTACCATTTCTTAATGAATATTTTAACATATTGTGCTTTATACAATTTGAAAAAGTCAAACTGCAATATTCCTGCAAGATTTATAATTGAATAGTAAATAAGGATACTAATAATAGTAAAAACGTCATTGTAAAACTCTACGTAACGTTCGCACGTGGACGTCATGGTAAAACGTTTCCAGTGAACAAGGGACGTTTATGGTGTTTCAAAGATCTTCACAAATTATAGGGAGGCTGAGGGGGGCAAGCTATGTCACCCATTAGTTTACTATGCTCCCGTGTTGTGGAGCAACATGTGACATTGGGAAAAACGAATTTTTTAAGCCAAGGGGGTCATGGTTGAATGTCCCCACAAATATGCGAATTTAGTAACTTGGGCCCAGTAACGTAAACGTTTAGAGTTTTCAAATTTCGGCTTATTAAGTCGAATTTTTTTTTATTTCTTTCTTTCTACACATGGCAGCAATACGCTTCCGTGTGCAAAACATTGAACTTCTGAGATAAGGTTAGTTGCTCATGTTTGTATTCTTTTCAGCTTGTCAATGTTCTTATAATTTGGCCTCTATGCTTGTGTGCAGCATTCTAATGAAAACTACGGCAGTATCTAGAGTGGCTAAGTTATGCTAGTCAGATCGCCTGGTGCTGTGGGCTTGTCATTTGAAACACTTTCAGAAGTATATGACTCAAATGCTTAATTAAATGTCAGTTGATATGTCCCGTTCTCATAATTAATTGAGGGGAATAGTATACATGTTTATGCTTTGTTCAATGTGACAACGTAACACTGTGCTCGGTAGTTTCTAAATACTAAGCAAAATGATCTTCCTATGCATTTTATTTTTAAAAGACAACGCACGGCAATAATGCGCCTGTGCGATAATGAGAAATTGACACGTATGCGAGAAAAAAAAACATTAATACATTAATCATCCGGCTCTTTTTTGGTTCTTTTTAAACCTAGTTACTGCATTTCACAAAGATTATTTTGGTGCTTCAGTTTGGTTTATATCTGTAACGATTAATTGGGATATTGCATGTGCGCTTGTTTGTGTAAAGTTCAACTTACAAATACTAATCACATGGATCGTGACAATTGTGACGATTGCGACAGTTTGTTTCCATAGTTATCAATAAATCAATGTACATCCACGTATCAATATAAAACTTTATAAATTCATAGCATGCAGCAATTACACAAGAGCCCGTAAAACTTACCAAGTAGGCGGAGCATGACACGACCCTGCCAATCTCCTCTGTAGTACAGACGAATAACCCATTGTATGGCTAACAGGAGTAAACTATGGTAACGAGATCGATTGAAGGTGGTAATGTTATCAGTGTATCTGAGGCTGGCTGGTAGATTATACTGCTAGTTTTTTTGCAAAAGTTCTTTCGCCGTAGGTGCCGGTCTGTGCGTGGCACGGTCATCTACTGGGGATACTGTTGGCGCGTCACCAACTTTCAAAGATATTTTAGCACCAGGATAACCCAAGGCTGCCATCTTTTCCGGGTGGCGGTATGAACAAGTTTGTGCTTCGGCGTCCTGAAAGCTTTATTTCCACGAGCCATTTCTTTAGCAAAGTTGGCTGCGTAGGGAACTTAAACGAAATGCATATTACTCTATGTTTGCATAACAAAGTAGAACATTAATTAACTAAGTTATCTTTAACTACTTTGATTCATTCCTATGATATGACAAACTGCTTGTTTCTTTGACTTATATAATACTAACGTATTAACTAACTGAAGTTGTAGAAATGGTAATTTAATATGTTCACATCATAAGTGCAGCCAAGAACTGCAATTTAAGTAAAACTTAGAAACATTGGACATTAATGAATTTTAGTATAATTAAATGATACAGTAACAAAATTGTAAGTCATGATAGTAAAAAGGTTTAATTTTAAAACATAATACATGGAATAATAATAATCGTAATAAATCAATAAAGCGATATTCACATTACATTTACATTGTCACGATCAAAGAATGTAGTTTACAGCAACAAATAAATACATTTTGTGACCGTGTAGCAGCATTTGTAAGTCAGTCTTGCTCAGCGCCATCAAAGTAAAACATCCGTAGTTCGATAGCATAACAAGTTAATCCCTTTGTGAGTGTAACGAATTCACACGGTGACAGTCTTAAATGACGTTACCTGGCGGTACAGTAGGCAACAAGATAATTCGGCATTTGCGAATCAAAGTTTGTAGTTTTATAACGTTTCTTACCAATCCCACTGCGAGAGAGACGTGTGTTAGTTAACGCTACCTTAACGCAACACAGTAGGCGATGGCGGGAAACCACAAATAGATGACCTCGGGCATTATGCAAGCGCGTGCCGCAAGCAAGCGCGTGCGACAAGCAAGCGCGTGCCGCAAGCAAGCGCGTGCGACAAGCAAGCGCGTGCGACAATCAAGCGCGTGCCGCAAGCAAGCGCGTGCGACAAGCAAGCGCGTGCGACAAGCAAGCGCGTGCAGCAAGCAAGCGCGTGTCGCTGAGACATAGACGCACCTGTCTAGCTTAGTGTGGATTTGACAAATTATCATATTTTGGTCTTTCACCAGAATGTTTCCGCTGCATAACCAGCAGTCACAAAATTTTACTGGCTTTCTTTAGTTTCTCAGTCAGTATAACAGCTCCGAGCTTAGCTTGGTTAAATCTTAATTTTTTTAAATACGATTTGAAACCAAAGTTTGTCTTCAAGTTGCTCCGATATTTTCAGATAGCGTCACGGCGACGTTCACACTTGAGTCAGGCAATAACCGTGCGGGGGGCGTCCCTCGGCAACTTGGCGGCCGATTTTGGTGCGCGCGCTCAGTTTCCTGAACCTTCTGGAGGTCATTTTCATCTTGTTATTTATGATGCAGATCAGTTCATTTTCAATCTCCGCAGCCCCCACCGCCTCTGATATACCTTCAAACCTAACGTTAGGTCTACGACTGTATTGTTCTAGTTTATCATTGTCAGACTTCGGCGAGTCGATTCCTTTTTCTAGTTATTCGATCGTATTTTCTTTCTATGACTTTTTGTATCTGTTCAAAGATCCAATTGGCAGTCGAGACCCCCAAGTTACCATGACGTTAGTCGAGGGGCATGGGGCGGGAACTACCCAGACCGCCACTCCTTTCCACCCCAAGGTTCATAGATTTGTGACATGAGAGTGGGTGTAATATCTTGGCTTTCTGTATAGAGGATGTGGAGCAGAGTTGTCATAGTGTTAGCATCCAAGTATACAATCCACTGTTTCTCTATCGTAAAGAATTTGTGATTCTGTCTGACTGTCTGTCTGTCTGTAAGTGTTGTCATATCTCCGTCAGTCTCGCATGTCTGGTGCTGAACTTTTGTAGGCGTGCCCGGGTGTCCACGGGGATGGTTCGTGCCCGGGGGTCCACGGGATGGTTCGTACGTTAAGCAAACCTAAAATTATTATGTATATGGATGTTTGACGTAGATTACGTAACTGAGAACAACAGCAGTTCGTAGTTATGTACACTTGTTACCAACGCTATTTTCTAGGATTCTTCAGAATTACGTAATCTACGTCAAATGGTACGAATGCTGCGTGAAACCGGCTGTTGTAGACCGTTTTAGGACACGAAGATGGCATTGCGCTGCCAAAACTTGACTGGGTAGTGCAAGTTGTCATAGACAATTCAATTCAGCGTGGCAACTTATGGATTATTTCCATGAATTCATTGTGGCTCTTGTGGTAGCAGCATTTAAATGCCTTAACGGGAGTCTCCTGACCTATTGTATGCACTAAATTATAATGTGTACTTGTAATTATTGGTCTAATAAATTTCAGTACCCACTGTCATCATTTCATTTTGTGTAGGTGTTCCCGTGATGCGCCAGTAGCCAATCAGCGTCATTATAGAGATTCTACACTGAAAATAGTTTTTGCCTGATTTAACTTCAATCCGACAGTTTTGTCAACATAGTAAACGTTTAAAGTGAATTCGAATTGCATCTTTTAAACTGAAGTTCTCTACTATTTTATGAGTTAGCCAAATGCCCGGATGAGAGTCTAGTTAAAGCGAAACAAGTCATGGTTTTCGGCCTAGGTACAAATAACAGTTACTAAGCCATAACCATTTGTAACTACAATTAAGAATATCACACCAGCAGTTTACTAGTAAAACCTTGTTGAACACACATCTTAATTTCATGGGCCGCGCCATACTGCTAAATAACACTAGGTCACGATTTCATAGAACTGCGCATGCGCTTATCTGTCACACTGGTTAAAATGTCAGCCCTCAGTCATTTGGAGAAATGACCAAAATCGCACACTTTCATAAACAATTCTGAGTAAACCACTGGCGTGAAAAGTTTTGATTGTAGTTGGGAAATGGTTAGTTTTGATTAACTCTTTTAGGTGCATAACCCCCAAACATGCCTTTTGCTTCCCTTTAATCTAACTATGTATGCACAGATTCGTCAAATGCGCCCAACAAATATCGAATATTGTAACCATTCGAGTCGTCAAATTATGGAGTTACACTCTGCGATTCCAAGAGCATAAAAATGGTATGACTATCGAGTGTTTATGACTATGTTCACCTACTTGTATCATCATGACATCAATATTCATATGATACTAGGAATCATTGCAGAATATAATGATGTGTCTATTCAAGAGTAGAGCTGTCTCAAGTCATGACGTTGTTTCTTGAAAAGACGATTCATTAGCACTAGGCATACATATCTACGCTCTG
This sequence comes from Lamellibrachia columna, assembly GCA_963662155.1. Classification (NCBI taxonomy): domain Eukaryota; kingdom Metazoa; phylum Annelida; class Polychaeta; order Sabellida; family Siboglinidae; genus Lamellibrachia; species Lamellibrachia columna. Next base: position 8,816,112 of record OY759274.1, read on the forward strand.
TTGAGACCGGGAATTATGACGACACTGTGGATAACGAGGTTGCAGCCATGATTATGATAACATACCTAGTACAACGATTTCACCAACCCTACGCTCTTTAGCTTCGCTGACCGGCTAACAGCACCGTAGCTGATCACTGATCAGCATGTAAATATAGAAAACTGCATATAAATGGGTGACGTGTGAATTTCGGTGTGCACGACACGCCTGGCTTCTAGTCACACCCCTGGTAGAACCCTGAACAACCTCTCAAAGCGATGTTGAATACACGAAGAGCTCGTTTTAAATATAATAAATCAAAACGTAATATTACGTTTGGTGAAATTGCTAGCCTGGTCAAATATATCGTGTTGTTTTGTTCTGTGATTCTTACACGTAGCAGTAATCATATTAAACTTAGTTGTTGTGTTGCACAAGTTCGCATAAGTTCAGATAAATTGTAGCAGTTGCACAAGTTGGCCTTAGCGTCGAAAGTCTAGAGGCCCATTAATTGTGACGAGACTAGCTGACTCATCGAGTCTGCGTTTGCCCCTTGGTGACTGACACTGCATTCGCTGGTTGCGGCGTCCTCGTCACCTGACGTAGTTTGCTGGTTGCCGAGTGGGAAAGTCGATCTTCTACTAACACAAAAGTATCATCGTCACAACATTTGGCTATGTATATAATACAGTTAGCTAGAGAAAGGACGCATACGTGAACCAAGAAGCAGCTGGCGTGTTCGCATATTCCAGTTTGCACCCAGCTGAGATAACCAGGTCCAGGAAAGAATGTAAGTCTAATACGTTTATTATTATAATCAGGTTAACGTACGGGTAGACTTTCCGTGCCACGGTAAGTGTGCGACATCTGTAGTTTCTCCCGTTCAACGTGTTCTAGTGCTCGAATAAGGCTCTGCAGAACCGAAACCACAAGCCGGAGACATCACGCGCGTCTGAGTAATAATGTTATTTTTATCCACTGGGTATACAAATGAAGTGAATGGCACTGCATAAAAACTACTAATGGAAACAGCAGAGCAAATTGGCATATACCACTTGCAAAAGTGTTCCATTTGTGAAACGAAGAAATGGTTCCTTTCGAATCGAGAAAACCAATTATAAACATCATGCCCCTATTTATTAACGGTTCGCGAAATAAATCAGATAATTACATACCAGTGAGTTTAACATTAGTGCTGTACAAGAAGATCTAGACCAATTAGCGGTTATCCCTCAAGTACGTCACGTTATTTGCTGCCTTTTGATACCCCCACCTATCTTCACGCTTCGTTACGCTAGCCAGCCTATACACCCTCTTAAAAGTCCGCTTCGTTTTGAGCTATTTTGGTATTCTTTGCATGTCTTCATTGTTTCGCAGTTCATCAGTATAATATAGTATAATATAGGTCTGTATAACTAATATTACACCAAGCGTCAATGTTAGTGTACGTTTAGTATGTGTAATAATGAAAACAGTGAAGCCCTTGGGAGTTGTTCTCATTACTAATACACTCGTGACTCGGAGTAGTGACACACTAAGAGACACCCACTTCTGCTGATGTGTCTACCAGGCATACATAAATAGAACACCCATTAGTAAAATAATAGTCTATATGGGAATCATAAATGATGTAACTCTGTGACCTACCCACACACTAGACATCCTCTCAATGGTTCACGGTGCAAGTAGAAAATTGGTGTCCCAGACACGAGTGCTGTTTGGGGAGTGCAATGAATGTCGACGTCGGACACTGAGCGTGAGAAAGGACCCAGAAAGGAATTAGGATGCAGCGTGTGTTGAGCTGAGTTACCCAGGTCCAAGAGACAATCAACGTAAGTCTAGTAATATAATTATTACAAATGTGGACAGAAAACCCCGTGTATGGGAGGGAGTGTTGGGAACAGGTTTACTGGTAAGACTTTCAGTGCCTTTAGGGAAGTGTGCAGCCAGTGTCTTTCACATGGGCGAATTTAGTATTCCCTGTAGGGTAGGGTGGTGGTGGCAAAATGTGTGGGCGGACGAAACTGTTTGTATTTCAGCAGCCGCCCAAGTAGCATCGCGTGGGCCGTAAGGTCCAGAGTGCGCAGGGATCGGGTTTATGCATTTTTGGTGTATAACTTTCTGGGCTGTGCAAGGGGTCCCAAGGGGCTGCGAGGGGCTATTGTAATTCTTGTCTTAGAAAAGGAGTGTCAATGTTATGATTTGTTGGTTCATTCTGAAGTATATATATACTTCAGAATGAACCAACAAATCATATATATATATATATATATGCCTGGACAGCTGCTGGTGTGGTGTAACTTGATCCGTCAGAGTCGTCGACTCTCGCCAGTCGCATCGTGTATTTTTTAATCGCTACTGAAGTGCTTAATCACCGTAATCACCCACCTATAAACAAGAGCGGTAAGCCAGCTCACTGCAGTGAAGCGGGCGTGGACCACTGGCCGGCATTTCATTGCACGGCAGAAACAGTTGTATCCACTGCATGACACATAGGGTAGTACTGTCTATAGTTTTAACATAGCATGTTACAAATAGTTGTCTAACATATGTAAGTAAGTAAGTGAGTAAGTAGGTTAATGTATTTCCCCCTCACCATCATCATGTACAATATAAGGCATACAAAACCAATGAAGATGAGGTGGCTACCAGAGAATTATAAACTTATCGGGCTAGTAGCCAGTAATGATGACACCAGGAACCAATTAACTTGAAGATTTGTCTTTGTCATTTGTTCTTAATGGGGCATGACCACCAGACTGATTAATAATTTGGGTGAGGGTGGTCCCAGCAGTTGTGTTATAAGTGTAGGCAGTTGGGTTGTTCATACCGGAATGAGCATGGTGCATTAGTGTTAAACTCTCAAAGACAAACATGTTTGAGGCTTGCTGGAGAAAGTTGTGGGACAACGAATAGATTTATTTCTTGTGTGGCTTACAGCTGTACGAATCAACAGAAGACAGGATCTAACATCTCGTTATTTTCAAATAATTTATGTCACAAATTTTTGTACTGCGTTAGTGTATATGTGAATGAATGTAAAAGTTTCGAAAAAATTATGAAATATCAATATATTACAGATACGTTTGTTTTTCTTGGGGGTAGTATACATTAAGTGTTTCCCAGTAGTCACATTGATTAGGTGCAACATAACATGTTATACGGGTAGGATTCAGTTTTATAAATAATGTGTGCGTGCGTGTATGCATATTTGTAAGTCTTTTTTAAAACTCTACTTGATGTCAGCTCATTAATAAGATTTTTTTTCTTTATGAAGTCATCTGCATTTAATGAGGCTCTCCCCTTTTTGGTCGTCGTTTGCCTTTTCTTCGTTGTATGAACCACTATCATGTAACTCATTCTATACACATTGCAACATTCATTGCATTCTATGCATTTGTTTGACAAACCATGTGAAAGGTTGCCTACTAAAACAATTGACAGCTTAAATGAGAGAGCACATTTCTTTACATGAGGCGTGTCATTGGGCAAGTTGGCCAGATAGCATTCGAGAAAGATCTTGATCTGCAGGTGGAAATCGCTGTGATGGAGCAGCTGGGGAATGTGTTGGAAGATGGGAAAAGAATATTTTGGGGACCTTAGATCGAGAAGAATGTCCAACAGGGCTTAATGAGATTTTGACCACTTGCAGTCATTAGCTAATACATGTATATAGCACTTCAGAAAGTTCAGTTTCGATCATGTTTAGTGGTGCTACTGTTATAGCTAATATGTTATGATATTTGATATACAAGGTGCATGGATAGACTGTGCACGTAATAAGGTATTAGGTATATATAGCTTTATAGTAATAATAAATAAAAAAGATACACGAAGTTCCTATATATACATATATTTTAAAGGTATATAATGCATTTAGTTTTCCTCGATTTGTGACCTCTTTACTGCGTCGGTGGTTGTCGGGATCGGAGCGACGATGGTGAGTAGTTACGATAAACATGATGGAGGGATCTGTTGACCACCTCGATGTGTGACCTCTCTACTGCGTTGTCGGGATCGGAGCGACGATGGTGAGTAGTTACGATAAACATGATGGAGGGATCTGTTGACCACCTCGATGTGTGCTTCCTTCACTTTGATGAATGTATCGAGTGGCGACATGTTCATTTTGCTGAAATCGGGGGGGGGGGGTGATTGGATTTGTACTGCGTCGGTGATTTTTGGGATCGGAACGACTCTACCGAGTAATTGCGCCATCACGTGACGCCAATGTTTCCTGTGAAGGCAGCCACAAGCGGAAATGAGGATACTATAGCGACGATCACGACGGTAGGCGGTTCTCTGACAAGTTCTTTCCTGACTGACTTCCACTGTTCCCTGTGATGACTGCAACGAGAGAAAATAACTGGGAAATATATACGAAGGTTAAAACAGTAACAGACTATGAACTGTAGTAACAGACAATCGGTGAAACAACATGGGTTAACTCAAACGGCAGCACACTCGTTGCTTAGCAACGGTATAGATTCAGATGCTGACTATGATCAACGGTGAAAACATTGAGGGTTAAGGAGATCGTTGGCAATTCCCGTTAGTTGTATAGCGAGAAATCGTCGAATGATTGTTGCGAAGGTGAACGGTGTGTATATCAGAAGCATGTCGTCACACAGACTGCTAGGTAAGAGTAGGCCTTTATAAAGGAATGGATAATTATTACGAAATGCGGTAAACAAGATAAGCATGGCAAGAAGAGAACACGCGATGCACCATCAGTGAAGGGAGCATGATAACATGCTGTGCCACATCAAAGATTACTACTTAAATTAAAAGCCCATGGTATCGGGGATAGCATAACTGACTGGATAGAACAATGGCTGACTGACAGAAGACAACGAGTTGTAGTAGATGGAGAAGTTTCAAATTGGAAATCGGTTTTGAGTGGGGTACCTCAAGGATCAGTATTAGGACCTATATTATTCTTAATTTATATCAATGACTTGGACGACAGTATAACAAGTAACGTACTGAAATTTGCGGATGACACAAAACTGTTTAGAAAGGTTAATACTGATGGTGATAAACAACATTTACAAAACGATCTAGACAGATTAGTGAAATGGTCTGAGAAATGGCAGATGCTGTTCAATTTTGGGAAATGTAAATGCCTACATACAGGACATGGGAACTTGAATGTAAACTATAAAATGGGAGATACTGTTCTGGGTACTACTGTAAAAGAAAAGGACTTAGGAGTTACAATAAGCGCTGATATGAAAGTTTCAGAGCAGTGTGGTATTGCAGCTTCAAAGGGTAATCAAATTCTTGGATTGATTAGAAGAAACATAACATACAAGGGAAAAATTTAATTATACCTCTTTATAAAGCAATAGTTAGACCTCATTTAGAATACTGTATACAAGCATGGAGACCATATCGTAAGAAGGATATAGATACGCTTGAACGCATACAAAGGAGAGCAACTAAAATGATTCCAGAACTTAGAGACCTTAGTTATGAAGAACGCCTGAAAGAATGTGGTTTAACAACTCTAGAGACAAGGAGGTTAAGAGGAGATCAGATTGAAGTTTTTAAGATATTGAATAGGCATGATAATATTGATAGAAATATTTTTTTCTCACTCAAGAAGGATAGCAGAACTAGAGGACATGAGGTAAAATTAGTAAAGGATCAATGTAGATTGGACATCAGGAAGCACTCGTTCTCACAGAGGACAATAAATGAATGGAACAAATTGTCTACAGATTGTGTAACTGCTAGCAGCGTGAATATGTTTAAAAACAAGGTTGACACATATCTCTGGAGGGCGGGTTATAAGTAGATGAACATTATTGGACTCTCGATAAGCCAATGGCTTCCTTGTCCACTTGCCACCTGGGCCTTTGGCTTGGAAGGCAAATCTTGTTAAACAAGACGTCGAAGAGATGGAAAGAAGTAGGGTTAGTACGTGCAACGGGTACATAGAAATAGCAACAGTTTACCATAAAAGCGGACACGTGTCGCACGTTGGTCTTGGGAATCATAGAAATAGCAACAGTTTACCTAGGCAAACTTGTCCGCCCCACTCTTCGTCTCTGGGGCGAACGTCCACACCGGGTTTTGTTAACTCGCCATTTTGGGCTTTCCGTAGCCAAATGGCTACGGAACTAATAACTTAAGTTTTAAAACCAATACGCACTAACCGTTTCACATGTGTATTCTGTGACATACAACCGACACTTGGGCGTCAAGAAACTGAAGAAATGTGCTCCAAATAATTATGAGTACATTTATCGGTCACACAGAAAAGATTTCATAAATAGCCGCCATACTGTGCGCGTGATGTTGCCTTTGTGTCACATGATCAAATGCGATTTCGTGTAGAATGAGGCCAGAGTAGGCCAGCAGCACAGACATAAATAAAACACCCGTTAGTAAGTTAGTAGTTTATAGGGGGATGATTAATGATGTAACTCTATGGCCAGCAGACGGCAATTCTTAGCGTGGCCTTATACTGATCTACGAGAAACCCGTTTGGTAATCTCGCTCACAACAACATCGGGTTATACACAAATGTTGACAAGCACATGCGTTGTGACAAAAAGACACTTTTTCATGGTTATCGTCAGGTAACTTTAGTGATATACATATATTAATGCATACAGACACGAAAGACGTGTTTATTGCTCTGTTTATGGCGTTTTTGTAAGGTTTCACGTTTCATGAAAATACTTACGTTTTTGCCGAACGAGATCTTCGCCTTACAACAGCAACAGCCAGACAGAAAAAAATGTATGGCGATTGACTTTGCCTACAGTTTACCATGATAGCGGATGCGTGTCGAACGTTGGTCTGGGGAATCATTTGCACTACGCTCTACGTTGATTTCGTCGCTCACATTCTGCTTGTACGATACCTCTTCGCATTACTGCGATGGTTCGCACCCCGCTAGGATCGATCGGCGTGACCGTCGTACTCCTGTGCATCGTCACCTATATCACCGTGCTCGTTGCTAGACGTTAATCAGTTCGTCGTCGTCCTGGTGCACGGGTAGGATCAACGCTACGACGGAATGGATCGTCTCAAACTCAACCGCGTCTACTTCAAACCATCGCGAAGAAAGCCACCCTGAGTCCGACCGTGCAGATGGCACACTCGACAAGAGCTCAGGTATCGGATGCGTTCCGTCGACTGCAAAGTCTATTCCATCCCGCGTGGAGCCCGCTCGCAAACGCACGAGAACCTGTCCCTCTGTACGTTGGCGAAACGTCTGGTGTTGTGGCGCATCGACAACGACGCGTACAACGGTTCGTACGCTAAGAATCCGTTTCACGCCAACCACAACGACATCATCTTCCTTGCCGTGTACGTGGACGGACGACAGGTACCCGCCAAACCTATCAAGCCGGATTTTGCCAACAATTGTTACGTCAAGAGTTATCTCAACGTGTTCTCCTCGACCGGTATGGTGTGGCAGGACGATGGGAACGACCTGGCTCGCGTCGACTTCCGGCTACACCTTCCTCAGTTTCGAATTCACCCCGGCGCGTGTGATGGTGCGTGCTTCCATAAGGTACAAAAGGGCAACCTGCGCATCAAGATTCATTTCGCCGAGACCATCAACGTCCTCGCGTACGTCCAGTTCGAGTCCGTGCTCGAAATCTTACAAGAGTCGGAACGTCATCTACGACTTCTAGATGGACACTTTGCAGATCGCCACGCTCCTAGCGAAGGATCCGCGCACCAAGTCGATATTTCGCGGTGTCGTACCCAAATCCAAGAAGTGCGCATGTACTAGCTATTACTTCTGCTTGTACGGCCTACTGCCACTGCATGCGGCATTCCGCACCTTCATGAGCGAACATTGCACCGAGTGGACTCATAATGACAAGATACTTCAGAGGCCTCTGTCTAACGTTTGCGGACAATATGTTGTAGCTTATCTACTGCTTCATTGTAACGGCTTTCCGATGAGCACTTTTATCAATATATTTGGCGGCGCTCTAGTCGCTAATGTTTGTCGCGTGTTTGATTGGCTTAAACAGCTGAGACAGGGTAGACTGTATTATCGCACACCCTACATTGATTGAGCCTCTGGTGCGGGAGAGATCCCCGTAGGCTTCGGGCGTCTTACGTGGGAGAGATCCCAGTAAGCCCAACTTCATCACCATCATCCTTGTAGCCTCTGGTGCGGAAGAGATCCCAGTAAGCCCAACTTCATCACCATCATCCTTGTAGCCTCTGGTGCGGAAGAGATCCCAGTAAGCCCAACTTCATCACCATCATCCTTGTAGCCTCTGGTGCGGAAGAGGTCCCAGTAAGCCCAACGTCATCACCATCATCCTTGTAGCCTCTGGTGCGGAAGAGATTCCCGTAAGCCCAACTTCATCACCATCATCCTTGTAGCCTCTGGTGCGGAAGAGATCCCCGTAAGCCCCTCCTGCTGTATCGTATGGTATTATACCAATGAAACACGTGTACACTTTCTACGCTGTTTGTTCTTTGTTTCGTTATGATCCCTTCTATACCTAATAAAAATACACGACTGGGGGCATCTCAGTAGATAAGGGGCCGATATTACAAAGACCGGACTCGAGGTGGGTGTGCGAACTCGTGGCGAATGTCACTGTCTTCCTCGATCGTATCAGCGACCATCCGATCGGTTGCGTAGGCTCGAACCTTCCCGTCTACGTGAAGAACAACAAAGCCATCATCGGTCTGGAAAAAAATGTTCCAAGAGGTATACCGACAACTTATGTCTCTTCCGGTGTCTAGCCCTACATAGAGGATGCGACGTACGTCGGTTGGAACCGGCAGTGAAGACGCTGTACGAAGGGCACGATGACACCAACGGGGTACCATTGCACGATTTCACTGGGGTCACCCTCGAAGAATATATATTAATTAATTCAAATAATACATTTGTTAATTAAAACAATCGTTATAGTCTATCAAAATATAAATTAATTAATTAAAACGTCATCACAGCAAAGCATATAAAGTTTTCCATGACAATCGTTCATAAACAAGTATTTTTCACACATTGTCATATGCACACTGGAAGAGGTGAGTCTTTAGTTTGCGCTTGAATAATGTCAATGAAGGTGCGTCACGGAGAGAGAGTGGTAGTGCATTCCTATGTGTGGGGCCAATTGTTCCAAAACCGCGTCTACCGATGCACTTAGACGCTGGTGGTACAGCTGGCTGTAGATCATCATAAAGCTGCCGTAGCACGGGATTTCTGGTTCTTTGATTTAGCAAGTCCGACAGATAGGCCGGTGCCAGATCATTCATAGCCTTCTATATATATATATATATATATATATATATATATATATACATATATATATAATATATATATATATATATGTGTGTGAGTGTGTTCATATATATATATATATATATACATATATATATATATATATATATATATATATATATATATATATATATATATATATTATATACATTAAAATCAACGTACAGGTTTATATATATATATATATATATATATAAACGCCAGTACTTTGAATTTAATTCGTTGTCTGACAGGCAACCAATGCAGATCCACCAGAACTGGTGTGATATTTGCAGAAATAGTTGTATGCGTAACCAGGCGGACTGCCCTATTGTGTATCTTCTGGAGGCGTGTCAAGTGATACTCGAGTATTTCCAGCATGAGGGCATTGCAGTAATCCAGACTTGAAACAACCAGAACAATGGAAATCTGTTTTGAGTGGGGTACCACAGGGACCAGTATTAGGCCCTATACTGTTTTTAATGTATAAAAATGATTTGGATGATGACATATCTAGCATAGTACTGACATTTGCAGATGACCCAAAAGTATTCAGAAAGGTTACTAATGATATAGATAAACAGAGTTTACAAGATGATCTAGATAAATTAGTTAAATGGTCAGAAAAATGGCAAATGTTATTACATTTTCGGAAGTGTAAATGTATACACATAGGACATGGAAACATGGACGAAGAATATAAAATGGGGGGATGCTGTAATAGGTAGAACCACACAAGAAAAGGACTTAGGAGTAACATTTAGTGCTGACATGGAAGTTTCGGAGCAATGTTTAACAAGATTTAACTAGATTTGCCATCCAAGCCAAAGGCCCAGATGGCAAGTGGACAAGGAAGCCATTGGCTTATCGAGAGTCCAACAATGTTCATCTACTTATAGCCTGCCCTCCTGTGGGATTGCTGCTTCGAAAGGAAATCAAATTCTAGGGCTAATTAGGAGAACTATCATGTATAAGGAGAAACAGCTAATTGTACCCCTGTACAAATCAATATTTAGACCACATTTGGAATATTGTATTCAAGCATGGAGGCCATATCGTAAAAAGGACATAGACAAGCTAGAAAGAATACAACGAAGAGCAACTAAAATGATTCCAGAATTGAGAGACCTTAGTTACGAAAGTCGCTTATTACAATGTGGTTTGACAACACTAAAGACCAGGAGACTAGACCAAATAGAAGTGTTTAAAATAGTGAATGGTTATGAGGATGTTGACAGGAATATGTTCTTCAAACTTAAAGAAAGCAGTAGAACCAGAGGACACAAAGCAGCATTAGTTAAGGAGCAGTGTAGGTTGGACATGAGAAAGTACTCTTTCTCACAGAGGGTGATAAATGAATGGAACAAACTGCTAAATGATTGTGTTAATGCTAGTAATGTGACTATGTTTAAAAATAGAATTGACAGATATTTGATAAGGGCGGGCTACACATAGATGAGAAAATTGTTGGACTCTCGATAAGCCAATGGATTCCTTGTCTACTTGCCATCTGGAACTTGTTGTTTGGGATGGCAGTCTGGTTAAAAATGACCAATGAGTGACAGACACGCTTCGTGATGTAGGGCCTGATGGATTTGATACGTCGTAGATGGAAGTTACACGTCTTGCAAACAGCATCAACATGATGCCGCATGCTCATATGGTATCACAATGACCTTCCAAGTTTCTGACATAAACAACAGACTTGATGGTAGCACCTCCAACCAAAGGTTCTTCGGTAGTCCAAATTTTCTCGGGTTGAGTTTATGCTGAACTGTCCAGTTTTTTTTATCTTATTGATGCAGTTACAGAGTGTTCCACAGCGTGCCTCTTTAGTATGTCCTGCACTGGTGCCGTGTACACAGTGAACAGCAGCGACGCTTGTGGAACACCACACCTAAGAGGACGTTAGTCGGATGTGTCTGACCCAATCTGCACGCGCTGGGTACGATCTGAAATGTATGAACTGAACTATGTAAGGCACACTCGCCTACATACATCGCACACTGATCGAGAGAAACGGCACATTGAGCGTGAGAAAGGCACGAATCTGAGTTAACCAGGACAAAGTTAATATATAGTAATATAATTACTACAACTGTGGACGGGAGACCCGTGGATGGGAGAGAGGTTGGGAACAGGGACATTCTCGGAGACGGAAATTTGCAGGAGAGTACAAGCTGGGGCAAGTGCGTAGAAGAATGTGGAAGGGATGATTGGAGATAGACACATATCTCTTAACTAATGCATAACACCAACCTACCTATACGGCCTAGAGACCATGGCGATGACAGAAAAACAAGAGAGACTGCAAGTTTGCGAGAATATATGGGTGAGAAGAATTGTGGGAGTGAAAAGAATCGACAAACGAAGAATGGAGGAGCTGAGGGAGGAGGTTGGTGTGAAAGAGAGCTTCACAAGGAAGTTGGTGAGGAGCTGGCTAAGGTTGGCTGGACTTGTCGAAAGAATGGAAGGGGTACGATTGACGAAGAGAGTGGATGCGATTGGCGCGGAGGGCAGAAGGAGGGTGGGGTGGGGAGTGCTGGGGTGGGATGGGGTGGGATGGGGTGGGGTGGGGAGTGGCAAACATGTATGGACGGCCTGTAATTTTGTTATTGCAGCAGCCGCGCGAGTAGCATCGCGTGGGCCGGGAGGTCCAGTGTGCGCTGGAATCGGGTATAGGCATTTCTGGTGTATAACTTTAACTTTCTGGACCGGTGCATTGGACAAGGATGCGAGGGGCACTGAATATTTTGACTGGGAGCATATGGCTCAATCGCCCTCTTAAATCCTGCTATGATAGTTAATATTGCTCAAACTGTTCCTGTTTTCGAATGCTGAAACGACGAGCGGTTGAGTAATTGAGTATTTTTAGCCACTAGGTATAATTAAGCTGTGGCTGCGATGAGGTCAAAGGTCGCGTATCGTGCACCTGGAGTGGCTATTCGAGCAGCCGTAATGCGTCCATTTAAATTATATATTCACCAGTATTAATAGAAGGTTATCGTGTCGTGTTAGACGCTACTGGTAAACACGCAGACAATGAGCGAGCTACTATTACAAAAAGAGGCATTTGGTACGTGACTTACTTTAAATCACGCCGTCGTTGCTGCCATTACGGAGCGGCTGTAGCAAGAATTGTTAGGTGGGAGGTTGGTCCTAGTAATGGTTGGAGATGGGAGGTTGGCTAAAAAGTTGGGAGGCATGACTGGTAGGGGTGGGATGTTGCCCTAAAAAGATGGGGGTGGGAGATTGGTCCCATAAAGAGATGGGGGATGGGATGCTGCCTCCCCCCAAAAAAAAACAGGTGGGAGAATAACACCCCTGCTATACGCCCTCGTTACGTTTTTCCCATAAGGAGTGTGAACTAAACTACATAACCAAACATTTTCACATGTCCTCACTCACTAATATCAGCGCGGTGTCCTTTTTTAATTACATGGATAATAGTTGTCTAGTTTATAGAGAATTCTCAACGTAGTCAAGAAAAGAAAGGTAATTTTCAGTGCTATAAAATAGCACTTTACAATATATTATTTTGAATGTATAGGTAGTCATGTAAGAAAACGAGTTGTTTAAAACATGCCTATAGTTTCACAATTACTGCGATACACATAGAAGGTTAATATATCAGATATATGATAAATTGATCTTGCATATTGCAAATTGAATATATTGGTGGTTGTGGCTGTTTTGTTAACCGACGTTTGTATTCCTACGGCTCTAATTTAAAATGTTGTAATACTAAACAATTTGATGGTAGAGAATTTGAGGTACTATGTTGCATGCCTGTTCAAATTGGTATAAAACTAATAGTATTTTTACATTGATTTATAAAGCGCCGGATATCCGGAATAAAACTAATGGTCTTAGGCTAATAAAATACGTATAGATATTATATTATAATTATTATTAAATAACGTATATCCAATATGTCAAAATACATACATAATGCATAATAATCACGTTTTCACAGTAAACTTGTTTCATAAGAAAAATATGTATAACTACTTTCGCATGTTGCATGCCTCGTTACCTTTAAGGTGTTTATGATTATTGAGCGTACGTGAGTCGGAATTATAAGTCTGCGTGTCTGTATTTTTGTAGATCTATGGTATCGACACCTAGCTCCGAACTGGCGACAGCGCTGACAGCATTCCTGCTGCTGTTACTCGCCACGTTTGGCCGCCATGTTTCGGGGGCCACGTCACCGTTCATGCGCTGTCCGCTCCCCTGCCACTGTGTCGGTAATTACACCAGTACGGTGGTGTCGTGCGCTAACAGCTACCTGACTGACGTCCCGCAACTTCCGGTCGGCGCATGGAAGATTTTGATTAAAGGAAACAACATCACGCGCCTACGTGCTGATTCATTTTCGGAACTTCGCAAACTGAGGACAGTTCGCATATACAGGAACAACATCCAGTCAATTGATGAGAACGCTTTTAAGGGATTGTCGTCGCTAGATAAGTTGTATTTATCTGAAGAATCTTTGTCTTCTTTTGAAAACGGAATATTTCGTTTCTTCACCAACTTGACGATGCTAAGCGTGCGCGGGAAACTGACAGAGGTACCACAAAGAGAGATATGTCTGTTAAAGCGTCTTCGCGTGTTAAAACTGGCACTCTTTCCATTTCCTTCTGCGAGATTCCATCCATGTTTTGAAGAACTCACCGAACTAAAAATGTTATCACTGAGCTTCATGGAACATAGTAATATATCTAGTGCGACCTTTTATCCATTTCGGGCTTCTCTGACGGAGGTACGCGTTATCCACTGCGGACTGCGTCGTTTGCATGTTGATATGTTCAAGGACCTGTCCAAGTTACTCATACTAGATCTGAGCCAGAACGATATCATTTCTCTGCCGGGCAGTATATTCGCGCCACTTAGCCACTTGTCACAACTGAATATCGCCAGCAACAAATTGAGAGTTATGTCGGGCGACCTACTGCGGCCATTGCGGTTCTTGAGTCAGCTGTACATCGGGTTTAACTCACACCTGAACGTGACGCTTGGAGAAGAATATCTCAACATGACTCGTTTGCAGCATCTCGTACTCAGCGGCATCAACCTGACGTCACTAAATAATGACACATTCCGTCACTTACGTCACTCCCCCCTTGTCGAGGTAGATATGTCCAATTGTTACGTACGGGCCATCAGCAATGGCGCGTTCCAGCCGCTGCGCAATCTTACTGTGTTGACCATGAATAACAACCCATTGAACAACTCCGTCTTGCGTGATGCCTTCTATGGCCTGCAGGGGTTACCGCTGCGTGAACTGCGTCTTTCTGGTGTAAATCTGCATGATGTATCACCAACATTATTTGATGGTCTGAACGACAGCAATATTACAAGTCTTACTTTTAAAAGTTCCAATATTCCAGCCATCAAGAGAGGCGTATTCAGCAATCTGCGTAAACTAACCAAGCTAGATTTGAGCAGCAACAATATCGGAGTATTCGAGGATAACTCATTCGAGGACCTGAAAACTTTGTCGCGTCTAGACCTCGATAGGAACAGGATTTTTGAGTTGCGTTCAGCCAAGCGACTAGGCATCTCACCGGGGCTATCATTCCTCAGTGCGGCCAGGAACGTGATTGTTTACATCAAAGAGGAATCGCTGCTCGGCTACGACAACTTGACGACACTGTTGCTGGGGGGTAACAACATTCGAAAAATCAGTGCGAACGCATTCGCTGCGATACCTTGTCTAACCATGCTGGATCTCTCTGACAATAAACTGGAGTACATCTCGCCGGGCACCTTCGATTCACTGCCATATTTGCAGAAACTTGTCTTACGTCGTAACGTCATCCAGATACGTGACCCAAGTCTGTTTCAGGTTTGTCAGACTATTTATTTCTGGATGAAAAATAATAAAAGTTGTGTACAATGAATTCGTATATGTAATTTGACCTATTTCATATGTATCATTCGGAGTGTGGCCATGAACAAGTAGACGTATGTGATTGGTGCAAGGCTCATGATAATCGTAACATGCTTATAAATCCATACAACTGATATTTTTTCTTTAAATTGTTTTTAGAGTCCCTGTTCAAAGACAGTTGAGATATAGGTCAGTGTGAGTTGAAATATAGTTCTACAAGAGTTGAAATATAGGTCACTTTGAATACATCTGAAACTATTGCTGTCTTCCGAAAAAAAATCAAGACATATTCATTACAAATTGTATTTCCACCATAAATCATCAGTTGTCCCTCATTCTAATAATGACACTTGCGCGTCCCCGTTCACGATTATGCTTAATGATTCTGTTTTGTTGCGCATCTGATGTCAGGTTTTTGAGGATATAAGCACCATACAAGTTAATTATTATTAATATTATTATTATTGTTTGAAACACAGTTCGGTATCAGATGGAATATAGTTCAGTGTGAGTTGAAACATAAGTCAGTATGAGTTGAAATATAGGTCAGTATGAGTTGTCAGTGTGAGTTTAAATGTAGTTATGTATGAATTTAAATATAGGTCGGTGTGAGATGAAATATAGGTCAGTGTGAGACGAAAAATAGGTCAGTTTGACTTGAGATATAGATCAGTGTGAGTTGTGATTTAGGTCAGGGTGAGTTGAAATATAGGTAAGTGTGAGTTGAAATATAGGTCAGAGTGAGATGAAATATAGGGCAGTGTACGATGAAATATAGGTCACTGTGAGATGAAATTTAGGTAAGTGTGAGTTGCCCTACAATACACTTGTACGTTTGTTGCGCCATCGTCCTCCTAGCGGAGGCAGGTGTCTAGGAAGACTAACATTTTATGTTTTACAATCGATGCATTGAATTTATCCAAGTCTATTATTTTCAAAATGCTTATTTTACACTTGACACTTTCCCATGCTTGACTACAATATGTAATATATGGCAAAAACAAAGAGCAATTCGAGCATGATATTTGCAATGTTCGATTGCAATGGCGATAGAGCATCTAAACCCAACCAGGACCCAATGTTCTGCTTATTCTTAACTTAGTGCAATGTCGACATTCGCAAGGTGTCGTCTCTCCTCCGATTGCCGTACCCAGAACGTTTTGCAAATTTCTAGTTTCACACAAAAGTGTGTGTTTGTGTTGGTTTTGATATGTGTTTACTATGTTGACGTGTCCTATGTACTTTCAGCGGTTGCACCGTCTGACACATCTGGACATCTCACAGAACCCATTTCTCTGTCGTCGTCCTGCGATACTCCCGTTCGTCTTGCAGAACATGCGCAACTTGAACGAAATTAGTCTTCATGGATGCGGAATTAGGGAACTTCCCGTCGGCATGTTCACCAATACGACGCAGCTAACGACTCTCGTAATGAGTGGCAACGCCATCAAGTCGTTGAATCCGGATGTTTTTACACCGTTGCGCAATCTGAGTCTACTTGCTTTGGCGCGAAACCAGATCGTTTCTGTGGACGTCGCTTCGTTCTCTCACCTGACGTCACTGCGCCAGCTCGACCTATCTCAAAACCCTTTTGCGTGCAACTGCGATTTGATATGGTTCCTTGAATACGTGCAGAATAACAACATCTTCGTAATCAACATTGGACGTTCGTCGTCATACACGTGCGCCTCGCCAGAGTCACTGCACGGCGTGCCCCTTTTGCGTGCAGAACTGTCGCCCGAAGATTGCGTCACCCACACCGACCTAGTTGTCACCTTGTCGACGGCGGCGGCCATTGCCGTGTCGGCGATTGTGTTTGCGCTGGTGTACAGAGGTCGCTGGTACATCCGTTACTACATCTTCCTGGTTCGCTCTCGACGTCGCCGCTACCTCGAACTGGCTGACGGCAATTATGCCTACGACGCGTTCGTCGCCCACAGCAGCAACGACCGAGCCTGGGTCGTCAGACGTCTACTGCCACAACTCGAGGCAGAAGGTCGCTACCGGTTGTGCCTCCATCAGCGAGACTGGCTTGCCGGTCGAGAGATCAGCGAGAACATCGTCGAGAGTATCGAAGCGAGTCGCAAGGTGATCATCGTTCTCTCGAACAGCTTCGCTCAGAGTCGCTGGTGCCAGGTGGAATTGGCGATGGCTAGCAACCGTCGCCTTAGCAACTGGCGCAACAGCCTCGTTCTCGTGCTGCTTGAGACTATCTCACCGGAGAACCAGACTGCCACCTTGCGGTGTCTGCTAACAACACATACGTACCTGGAATGGAATGAGAGAGCGCAGGAGAAGTTCTGGAGGGCGTTGAGGAAGGCACTCCGGCGGCCACCAGGGGCGCCACCTATACAAATGCGATCAATTCAGTAGATGGTTGATGGAGGGGGGGGGAAGATAGGGAAGGAGTGAAGAAAGAAGGGATGGTGTGGAGGGAGGGTAAGGAGGGAGGGAAAGGGAAATGAGAGAGGCGGTGGGACAACGGGAGGGAAGGAGGGTGGGAGGAAGGGAGGGAGGGAAGAGGAGGGAGGGAGTGTTTGAGGGGGATTGAAAGGGGGAGAGAAGGAGGGGGGAATGTGTGATGGAAAGAGGGATGGAGGGAAGAAAGGATGAAGGGAGATACGAAATGTTCGACTGATGGTCGGAAGGAGGGATTTAGGGAAGCGGTAGAGAGGGAGGAAGGGACGAAAGAAAGGAGCGACATAAGGCGGACAGTCTAAGTAAGGGAGATGGGGAGAGTGGGAGAGTGGGTACAGAGGGGTTAGAGAGGGGGACAGAACAACCCCAAGTATATATATATATATCACAAATATGCTTTAGATCTCAGGTTACTACTAACGCTTCTAGGTTGGATATTTTTTTTAGTTTCTCCAAGTCGTATGCGAGGCGTGTTTTTACACACCTGCTTGCCCGCTACGCGGGAGAATTTTCGAAATCTGCCGAAGATTATATAACAATGTGTTACGTAGTTTGTATTAAGAGTAAATGTTATTGGTAAATGGCAATGGGAAAAACGATTCAATGGAGAATTAGTTGCTGTCTCAAAACATCGATGCTAGAATTTATATAAAGTTGGTTTTATTGTAGACGAAAGATTATCAGGTGTTTCCATGAGCGTTGGTGCACTTCATAAAAACATCGTTGTTTCTGATCACAGTTTATAAACGTGTGGACTTCGAGTGCACGGAGGTAGTTTTGCAACACGTCTGCTCAATATAAACGGTATGTGATAGTTACTGTATGCAGAACGAAGACATTTTACGGGTATGTACAAGTCGATTACATTTTCAAGTAGGGGAGGGGGTCTGCGGTTAAATTTATGTTCATTTGTTTAGGATTAAACATCGATGTTTCGCAATGGCACTTTAGGGTTACGGTTTTCAGTGACGGTTGTGTATCGAATCGAAACAAAGAGTTTTTAAAACATTTTTTATGCACACGAATATCACCGGTTGCCCATATCATTGCGCAACCGTGTCGGCCACTGTTATCCTCTTGTACTCCATATTGACTTATTGCGCGATTATAATAAGATGTTGCAATGTATTTATATATGTTACGCACGATTACGTTATCTACTTAGGAAGTATTATAAATAATGTGGTAAGACCAGTTTTTGTATATATGTATGTATGAATGTATGTATGTATGTATGTATGTATGTATGTATGTATGTATGTATGTATGTATGTATGTATGTATGTATGTATGTATGTATGTATGTATGTATGTATGTATGTATGTATGTATATCTGCCTGTCCGCCTGCCTGCTTGCCTGCGTGCGTGCGTGCGTGCGTGCGTGCGTGCGTGCGTGAGTGCGTGCGTGCGTGCGTGAGTGCGTGAGTGCTTGCGTGCGTAAACAGATTAATTTGAAATTTTGTTTTGTGTTTCGAAGTTTACTGTTTGACACTATGTAGCAAAGTAGTTACATTATAGTCGACAACACGTGGGTCATCTGTCTATTTTCGCATATACTATAATATATATTCGATCTCTTCTGTAGAGCATCACGCTTTTAAGTGCAGTATCGTAGAGACATTTAGTGGAGTATATATTATGCAACATGTATTCAAGGTTACCTTTGAAAAAGGCAAGCATCGCATTACCACTTACCATGATAAGCTTGTTCTCCTAAAGATCAACTCGACCTGGGAATGGATGGATGAAGTATGGATGAAGTGATTTGTCGAACGATCTACTAAGCGTTGGGCACTGCCATCCTGTTATTATTTATAAATACTTCAGTAGACCCGTGGAATTCGTCTATTTAACACGGCCCGGTTGTGTGCATTTTTTACTTAGTGAATAGTATCAGAATATAAAAAACTATTTCGAATGAGACAATATGATAGGATGCATGCATATAATAAACGCATTCAAATGCAGTGGGCTGAGGCCTGGGTATCATAATTTATAGGTCCTACCGTGGAGTTATTTTGGTATTTGATACTTAATCACAGGAAGAATCTACGCAGATTCCTGTATCATTGTTACGGAAATAAAGATCATGGATTATATGTTGGCGTTTGTATGTTTTGTAGTAGCTGGGAGTTGTGCTTATTAAGAGCGACAGCGTGATTGGACAGGATCATATCCGACAGTTCGATCATAATCTGCCGGACAACCCTTTAATCATCGTATCATCTGGTCGTCCGGAGGATGAGTCCCATATTAATTTAATTATTAATCATGATACTTCTCCATTGGTGTCTGTCCTACATAACTTTTCAAGTTCAGAAACTGTTATCCCGAAATCAGACGACAGCAGTTTTGGATAACTAACGTACGGCCTCCCTGGTATACTAAGTCAATATGTTGGTTGTTAAATAATCAACTTTCTTACCACTTCTGTACTTGTGGAACAATTACCTACACATTGTACTCGCCTGCGCCTGATTATCTCCAAGATAAAAGCAAAACTAAATCATACGGATTTATTCATATGTATACAGAATAACAAGTAAAAAACGAATGTCAACCATGTCATGGCATGTCAGCAATATTCCCATGAAAATCATAAATATTCCCTGTTTCTCATCAGCACGCATTTGTCATGTGACTGGTAGAGCCATCTTTATTTTTGATGATTTAATGCCATCCTTTAGTCAATAAAGAGGCAAATACTAGAAAAAGTCACACAGGTGAACAGCGTCGTCAAATGGGTGAGAAAGAGCAGGGCGATACTGAAGCAACATTTCTCATTTCGTCGACTTCTGAAGATTGCGAAGGGACATTCACAGTTAAAGTAGATAACGTTGCTCTGCCTGGACCATCCGCTTCTGATACTTCCCCGTCCCCACGTAGAACTCTCTCCGTGAGTAACCTATTGCGCCACTACACGGCAGCATGGCAAACTGCTGGGTCACTAAGCTTGACCCGCCTTGCCCCTTTTCCGAGATCCTAAATACGCTACAAACAGTAACATTTTGTTTTCATTTCACCAGACGCTGAAAGGTACTTTTGAGCATGGCAGAGGTCATGCGACCTATCTGCTGTATCTCGGACGCTGATCCGATTTCCCAAGCCAAATCTGGATGAGGCTAACTCTGAGCAAACCTTTAAATTACAACTTATGCAGAAGTAGAACAATATTGCCCACCAAATACCCGAACTATCAGACGGAGTGACAAGTTTATGGTTCATCCCTCGTTAATCACCCCGGGTAAGCAATGCACAGACGCCAGTTGCCAGTGGGGGAAGAATCCTTTCTCTACGCCCATTTCCTACAACCGATGATTAAGACATTCTAGAGAAAGCCCCCGGCTCGGTTGTCGGACATAGTCCGCCCACACCCCCGGGCAAAGCGAGGCACAACGCCAACAGTGTTGGTATCTTCACAATCTACCCGACCAGCCTAAAGGGACGATGTTGGTAAAGACAGCTTTCAACTGACTGCACGCCTAGTTCACCTGATTGGGGGTTCACAAGAACATTGGCTGTCGAAGTCAAAGGTGAAAGAACCAAATCCAGGACATTTGGTTAAAGAAGACTTAATAAGTTAGGTCACGACACAGTTGGAAAGCTTCCAATCACATAACACTACAGGACGTCGATGCTCAAACCTTTATGCGTAATGTAACATTAATGTCATTCTTTGTAACCCGAAAACTGGCTATAAAACGTGACATATTTTACAATAAAACATTATTATTTAAGTTGATCAATACATTTAAACCTACGTACAGTAGATCTAGCCGTAGCTGTAGGAAAATTGTGTTTTCCAGAATACAACAACACCAATCTAATCTCAAAGTAAAACTGTACGGAACATTCACTAACTTCAGGGAAAAGCATTTATCCAGATGCAAACTTGCGTGTCACGTGTTTACTGATGTACTAATTACATGTGCACGTAGTCATTCACGCGTGAATGAATTTCAATAATTATTAATGTGTGTGGTCCAAATGCTACAGCATAAAGAACACTGATAAATGAAGAAGTAAATGTAACACACGCAATTGATTAACAAAAGCTTATATCCGTTATAGCACAACGCCTCTCACGTCGATCTATCTATCCAGGATTATAGGCACAATACCGACTGATCTAGATCACGATACACGAGTCCATAAGTCCAAGAAGAAGAAACTTCTTCCTGACGGGAAAGATACATTGGGCGAGATGCAGATGACTTACTCAGAAATGCAAAGAACAAACTATAAATAACTTTTTTGAAATACGGAATCGTTAGTTCTGAAATTCAGAACAAAGTATAAATTACATTTTTGAAATACGGATCCGTTAGCTCTAAAATTCATTAATCGGACCTTCTGCCATGTATTGGCAACCGGAGAACATTCCATCCATCACCTAGATCCATCACCTAGTGTTATCAGCAGAGTTCTCATACAGCAATTTACACGGATTGATCTTGTGAAGGTTTATCCCCGAGTGAATGTCGTGGCCCGTCGCGTAGTTGTCAAGTTATTGTATATATTTGATTAAGTTATACTTCCAGATTCGATATTTCGTGCCACTGGTGAGACATACAATTCACATGCGAAAGGGGCTTATTTGAACCAACATGGTCGGGCTGCAGGTGAATCAGTTTAAGCAAGCAACTCTGAAACTCTGAAATCTCTGAAACCGGCTAAATGATATAGGGCCCACTATGGCAATACTCCTGGGCACCGAGAATTTAGCGTCCCCAGTGGAATTGTCGACAAACTATTTGTTGGAATTCACCATTATGTTTGATATATTTTTGGTGCTAAGCAAGTATGTTTGTCATGTAATGGATACCATACAGATCCCCTGGACATGTATAAATATAAGATAATCAACGTAGCAAGTAAACGCTGAGGGCTACCGAATTATAATGTTGTTTCTTATTAGAAGCTCGTCGTGTCGAAGGCACGAAATCAAGACTATACATATGACTCATGCGATATTCCACTAATGAGAAGAATAGCAAATAGACACAATTGTGTCTCGGCGTAAAGAATAACAGTTTTTCTTGCTCGACCGCCTCTCAATACGCTGCCTTGAAGATAAACTTAAAGGAACTAGGCAAGGAAGGTAGTGATTAACATGGAATGATAACATCAAGAAACAGACAATTGTGAATATAACCGAGGGCGTGAGAATCCTCCAAGACTTCAAGAAATCCAGGGCCGTCTGCACATGGGAGATATTACATAAGATATCGTGCTGGGACATGTCACGCACGACTAGATAATCCGGGTAGTCGAGTCAACTGACTCCGTTATTATATGTTTTCAATATTACTTTTGCTATTGTATATTTGTGTAATATCAGTTACAAGAAAGATTAATCATGCTCACTTTTTCAATATAATCCAGGCTGCAAAACATCGCCGTGTAACTGTTAAATAATAATGTTCACGAGGGACTGTCGATTAAATGTCCTGTCTGCATGTGTAAGTGCAATCAGATTATTGGTGGAATATAAGTTATTAGAAAATGTAACAATGCTAATTAGAACAAATACATTAGAGCAAACATTTCAGACGAACCACGTGATGTTGACATCGCGCGTCCCTGTTCATGATATAATCCTTATACATATATATATATATATATATATATATATATATATATATATATATATATATATATATATATATACATATATATATATATATATATATATATATACATATATATATATATATATATATACATATATATATATATATATATATATATATATATATATATATATATATATATATATATATATATATATATATATATTTACACAAATCCATGGGTTAGGCGACTTTCTGGCAAGGGTTGGGCGACGAATGTCGCCTTAGTCCTGATATTTGGTGTCGCCCTAATATATCTGGTCCTGCGTTATCATGCATCTGACTAGAAACCATTTGAAAGTTGTAAATCAACAACAGCACGTTGCCCTAAGGTTGTATTAATGCATTAAATTTCTGGAAATATACAAATTCAAATATAATGAAGGTTTTACAAATGGGATGTATATATTCATTTCAATAATCGTCACCGTTAGGCGACATGGCGTATTTATTTGAATAAAACACAAACTGCTATGTATGTTGTATGTTTATTTAGCGGGGATGTTCTATAACGCAACAAACTACCATACAACTGAATTTGTCTTGTGATATACACTAACAACATATGTTATTTCATCGGTGAAAACTACGACAGCACACAGAAAACCTTTGGCCGTCTGCCGGGTCTTGTCATGCGCACTGTCTACATGTCAAGCTCCGCCCACTCGGTCGGTCCGTGCGTATTAAATTACGCTGTTGTTTAATTGCTGGACTTTAGCTATACGTCAGTTAAATATCTAAGCTGTACACGACGATGTAATGATTACGTAATCACTCAGGAATAAATCATTCAGGTACCAATACCTTCTTTATGAACAGTAGTTTCTATGCTTTACAAATAACTCGTCTACTTCTACTGTATGTGTAGCAGTTTCCTAATATCGCCCACAACGGGGCTGTCGTCGGCAACGCCTTCGATTACGATTTCATATTTTGGAGTTGTCAAACTCAAAGCAAAATAGTTTCGATGTTTTTAATGTTGTATGGATATAATGGTATCGCTGTGACACTGCCTATTTGAAGTAATATAGACATAACGCTGCCCTTTGATGTATACATTAATATGATTAATGAAGTTGTAAACAGAGCAACAAATAAAAGATGACAAAAATAATCTGTCTACAGAACTCTTCAGTTTTTTTTATACAAAAACACATTCTTGCCATTGCACATTGTAGATTATGTCATAGATGTAGGCATGTGGTAACCGTATAAATAGAAACATCAAATTGCAATATAACATGTCCAGAGAAGAGCTACGAAAGAATTACCAGGTACAGGTATGTAGAACGAATAAAATAACTTAAGTTACCTTCATGACATTAGCATACAGGTGTCTGAGAGGGGATATCCTTGAAGTTTTTTAGAATGTTGCTTGAAATATATTAGGAATCCAATATATTACAATGAATCCTCGCAAAATCTTTGAAATAATAAACATCTGCACCTAATTCCTCAGGGACCTAAGCTCACAGGTGCAACAAACCATAATCGTCTTCAACAGTGTAACACAGAACCGGTTATAGGTTTCAAATCTGACCAATGCAATATTTCTGTTCAGGCTATAGGCTATGAAATATATAAAAACAAAATGACATGTCACATTTTGCATCTGACCAATGTCTTTATAATTTGACCAATACAGTTGTATCTGAGTTGAATTGGAATTGATGAAAAGTTGTGTGAATTGGATTGAAAAAAATCAAAATAGATTGCATTAGAAATTGAATTGGACCTGAAATATGCAAAGTGAGGTGAATTGAGCTGAATATTTACTCATATTCACCATGAAAAACTGTCATAAACCGGGACAAACTGTCCAAAACTGAAATTAGCATATCATCTAGTCATTGTAACAAGATCTAGTCCAATGAGACACATACTGTGTTAAGGGCTGCCATGCAGATTACCGAATGTCATTGCTGCTGCACTTTCTGAATGTAATTTTTTATATTTATAGTCAACTATTATATATGAATTTTTTTATGTTTGAAATTTCTGGGGTTTCATTTCGATTTGGTATTCATGAGATTTCACACACTGGATCACCTTTCTGAGTGATCCAATGATAGAACCCCAGGTCTACTAGTAGCTAAAATACACAACTTGCCATCAGTACACAAGTCATGTTCTTATGTGGATGGCATCTTCTGTTATCTGACTGCCTCACAACTTGACACAGAACTAAATCTGTGTCACTTACAACATTTCATTAGGATGCCTGCTAATGTGTTTACATATATTGTGTGAATGTCACAGTAATTGCTGTAGCACTTAATGACTAGCTAATTAGTTGAGTAAGTGACATCTTGGAACTGTGTATTAATCTTATGCTAACTAACAAAATACAAGGACGATTAATGTACTCGTATATTAAATCATGTTTCGTATGTGAACATAATTATTTAATATTTATCATATAGGTGGTTTGGAATCAAAAGCTGATGGACACAAGATGGACTTCACTAGGCTATTTAATAATAACTAAAACAATACATTATAAAGAGAAATTGCAGCCTTTATATTTTAAACCTTTATTAAAACTAACATCAGATTCAGAGGTCCTCACAACTTTATTGGGTTGTTAAAGTCACATCAAGGTATTCAGTCAATATTTTTTTTAATGTTGTGGATAATGTCTTTGAGTCAGAACAACACTAAATTGTCATCTCATGTTCATTGTATGTGTGTATGCATATTTTGGTAGCATCATTTGTGCACTTATAATACAACATTATTAATCATCACCATCTGTGTCAAACAAGGCCCAGTGGCTGGACACTGGTTTTCCACTGGCTTGTTGACCTTAATTACAGACTGCTCCTACCCCTGATGTAATCTACTAGTGAGATAGACTGCTGGCCACCCTTATAGTAAAGGATTACAAAATCAAAATTGGGTCAAAAAGAAAACTGGATGGTAGGTACAGCAGAATACAAATAATTAAGGCAGGTTAAAAAAGTTCACTATTGTGCACTTGCAGTGGACGGTAGATGTAAATTTCTTGGTGATTTGAGCAGGTTCGAATCCTGCTGTGTTGCAATTACTGCACAAAACATTCCTGGTTGTGGGCATAATCACCAGAACCTTGCACTTATTTTCGCTGCCATTAAAACATGTCTACTTATTATTCAGAATACTCATCAGTTCATAATTTAGCTATTCTTAAATACGTTGACTGGACCTGGGCTCAGAGTGGGCTATTTACTCGGTTCTGAGTGGGCCTATGCCCACCAACTCTAGCTTTATGAAACAGGTGCTTTGTCGTTCAATTTGATATTATAGTATAACATTTGGTAGACAGTGACTATACATACACATGTCATTCCATTTCTATGTACTAATCATCACAATCTGTGTCAAACAGTGCCCAGTCACTGGACACTGGTTTTCCACTGGCTTGTTGACCTTAATTAATTACAGATATTGCTCCTACCCCTGATGTAATCTACTAGTGAGAGAGACTGCTGCCCACCCTTATAGTTAAGGATTACAAAGTCAAAATTGGGTCAGCAAGAATATTATATCACAGGTACAGCAGAATCTAAATAACTAAGGCAGGTTGAAAAAGTTCACTAATGTGCACTTGCAGTGGAATGTAGATGTACATTTCTTGGTGATTTGAGCAGGTTCAAATCCTGCTGTGGTGCATTTACTGCACAAAACATTCCTGGTTGTGGGCATAATCACCAGAACCTTCCACTAATTTTCACTGCCATTAAAACATGTCTACTTATTATTGAAAATACTCATCAGTTCATAATTTAGCTATTCTTAAATACGTTGACTGGACCTGGGCTCAGAGTGGGCTATTTATTCGGTTCTGAGTGGGCCTATGCCCACCAACTCTAGCTTTATGATACAGGTTCTCTGTCGTTCAATTTGATATTATATTATAACATTTGGTAGACAGTGACTATAAATTCACATGTCCTTCTATTTCTATGTATTAATCATCACCATCTGTGTCACTGTTTTTTGTTGCTGGTTTGTTGATCTTAATTAATTACAGACTTTGCTCCTATCCCTGATGTAATCAGTGGAATCTACTAGTGAGAGAGACTGCTGGCCAACCTTATAGTAAAGGATTACTAAGTAAAAATTGAGTCAAGTGTGGTAAAAAGTGGCACACTTTTAAGTATACAAACAGTTGCTGCAATGGATTAAGGCAGGTTAAAAAAGTTCACTAATGTAAACTTGTAGTGGAAGGTAGATGTAAATTTCTTGGTGATTTGAGCGTGTTCGAATCCTGCTTTAAAAGTTGTTACCCAGTTGTTATCTAATAAATCAAGTCGTACATTATGTGTAGATACACGGTGAAACACTGAAGACAGAGAGGTAGTTCACAAAGTTTTTTATTTTTTGACACTTTTCCCTGTTATAGTTTGGTACACAAGGTTTTGCATTAACGCTTTTCCCTCCACTGCCACTGTGTTTTCAGTAGTGTACACAGGATTTTTAGTGCGGGTATTTTTTATGAGTACATTTGTGTGGCTGTTTGGCCCTACCTCTCGGTCTGATTTAACAAGATTTAACAAGATTTGCCATCCAAGCCAAAGGCCCAGATGGCAAGTGGACAAGGAAGCCATTGGCTTATCGAGAGTCCAACAATGTTCATCTACTTATAACCCGCCCTCCTGATATATGTGTCAACCTTGTTTTTAAACATATTCACGCTGCTAGCAGTTACACAATCTGTAGACAGTTTGTTCCATTCATTTATTGTCCTCTGTGAGAACGAGTGCTTCCTGATGTCCAATCTACATTGATCCTTTACTAATTTTACCTCATGTCCTCTAGTTCTGCTATCCTTCTTGAGTGAGAAAAACATATTTCTATCAATATTTTCATACCCATTCAATATCTTAAAAACTTCAATCTGATCTCCTCTTAACCTCCTTGTCTCTAGAGTTGTTAAACCACATTCTTTCAGGCGTTCTTCATAACTAAGGTCTCTAAGTTCTGGAATCATTTTAGTTGCTCTCCTTTGTATGCGTTCAAGCGTATCTATATCCTTCTTACGATATGGTCTCCATGCTTGTATACAGTATTCTAAATGAGGTCTAACTATTGCTTTATAAAGAGGTATAATTAACTTTTTTCCCTTATATGTTATGTTTCTTCTAATCAATCCAAGAATTTGATTACCCTTTGAAGCTGCAATACCACACTGCTCTGAAACTTTCATATCAGCGCTTATTGTAACTCCTAAGTCCTTTTCTTTTACAGTAGTACCAAGAACAGTAGCTCCCATATTATAGTTTACATTCAAGTTCCCATGTCCTGTATGTAGGCATTTACATTTCCCAAAATTGAACAGCATCTGCCATTTCTCAGACCATTTCACTAATCTGTCTAGATCGTTTTGTAAATGTTGTTTATCACCATCAGTATTAACCTTTCTAAACAGTTTTGTGTCGTCCGCAAATTTCAGTACGTTACTTGTTATACTCTCGTCCAAGTCATTGATATAAATTAAGAATAATATAGGTCCTAATACTGATCCTTGAGGTACCCCACTCAAAACCGATTTCCAATTTGAAACTTCGCCATCTACTACAACTCGTTGTCTTCTGTCAGTCAGCCATTGTTCTATCCAGTCAGTTATGCTATCCCCGATACCATTTAAGTAGCAATCTTTGATGTGGCACTTTGTCAAAAGCTTTCTGAAAATCTAAGTAGATAATATCTACTGGCGATCCCATGTCTATCCACTTAGTGATTTCTTCCAAAAAACATAACATATTTGTTAAGCATGACCTCGCTTTAAGGAATCCATGTTGAGATGAATTTAATAATTTATGCTTAACGAGGAAGTCCACCATATGGTCTTTAATTAACCTTTCTAATAATTTACAAATCACTGACGTTAAACTCACTGGTCTGTAATTCTCTGACTTATTTCTCGAACCCTTTTTAAATAATGGTATGATGTTTGCTTCTTTCCATTCAAACGGAACAACTCCCTCTTTTAATGACAAGTTGAATACTCTTGCAAGTGGTATACTGATTTGATCTACTGTTTCCATTAGTAATTTTGGAGGAATCCCATCCACTCCCGGTGATTTGTTATCCTTCATTGCCTTTATTTTCCTAGCTACCAATTCTGGAGTTACAACTAACGGTCCTAAATAGTCAGATTTAGCCCCCTGAAATTTAGCATCAGCAACTGGTAATGAACTAATATCTTCTTTTGTAAACACTGAACTGAAGTAACCATTTAGGTCTTCCGCCATTAAAAACCCCTGTGATATTATATTTCCAGCACTGTCTTCTAGAGGTCCAACCTTGTCTTGTACGTTTTGTTTACTCCTGACATATGCATAAAAACTCTTGCTGTCAGTTTTTATGTTACATGCCAGTTTTTGCTCATAGCTTCTTTTAGATTGTCTGATTTCAGTTGTAGCTGCATTAAGTGCCTCTTTGATGTGTTAGTAGTTATTCGTTGACTAATGTCTAGGTACGTAACACCTTTATACACTGTGTGTTGTGTTACCATAATTTTCATTATGAATTGTTCACGAATGTTTGGGTGGTTAGCTCACTTTTTTCATTTATCATGTTTGGCTGGGGGGGATTGAGTACCCCAACCTTTCTGTTTGTACATGTATGTGTATGGTTAATCCACTTTGTCATTACATGGAGTGCGCGGAGTGACCCCCACCGATACCATGGGAATTGTATATAAGTCAGTAGTTGTACATATAGTACTGGTAGTGGGTAGCTGATAGGCATGATTTACTAATTATATGTAAACACCTTTTGGGGGCCGGCATGCTTGCTGAGATTATTTGATGTATCTTATTTTGATGATGTGTGCTTGCCTAATTTCCTGCTCCTTAAAAATTTAAATGTCATTCTTTGGCCTATTTCAATCTAAGCTGGACTTCAATAAGCACATTTTCACAGTCAGGCTGTAGTCCAGGGCATTGGCAGGTACTAATACATCCTCTCAAGACAGAGTAATTGTGGTCACAGTGCATGTCACTGTGTGGTCACTGCCTGCTACAACATGGCTTCTAAGATAGGCTAATGACTCGTGTCATGTTACTGTGCACTTTGTGGCAGCAGAGAATTGGACTGGTAGAGCCAACTGGCACTTGTAAGCACAACAACCAGTGACACTAACTAGTTAGTTTACTTCATGGCCAGTGCATGTGCAAGTAATCAATACCAATTATTTGTTTTGGCATTATGACAATAAAGTTTGATGCATACTCATTCATAACACTGTCTTATGTTATTATTCTTGTGTTGTAGAACTAACAAAGTTTTCATTTCACAGTGTGCATAACAATGTAGGTGTTCCCAACTTCATATACTTGTGAAAAACACAATTGGTGTATGAAAGCGATGGCACCAGACTGGCCACCTGACTAAGCTCCCAGAAGTGTGCAGACATACACATTGTGCAACAAATGCGAATTCAGACCTCAATTATACGAATTATTCTTGCGAAATGTGTTTTTATTTTGCTAACGCATTTAACATTTTTGCTAACAAAGGTTCAGTTGTGCACACCCCTGAACGCGCCTTGGCCAAAGCATACCGCTATATGACCACTGTATGCTTTAAAGCCCCTTTAAAATGTTTTAAACTTAAACATTATTTGTTTTAGTATAGAAAGCTATTATTTCAAATTCAATACTAATAATTCGTCATTTGAGTCAACTTTCATAAACTTGTATATAGGTCTTCCTGTAATGGCTATTAGAAGACTTAGTAATATTATTAAATGTGTTATTGGTTCCCTCCACACACATTTGTCTAACAGTTCCACATGCTGGCATTCTGCATGAAATCACAAGCAAAAGCATCCAAGAACACTGATCGCATTGTGGAGTGGGTAGGTAACTCTCACACCTGGTCCATCTGGACTGCGCACGACCGACCGACCGACCGACAGAACAAGAACTGTGAATTATGTGAAATGCAGTCAATTAAGGCGAGAGTCAAGATCTAATCTGGCTGTCAGCAGCCTCCTGGAGTGCGATGCAGGCTGTTCTGAATACCATCGACATAGCGCCGGAAGATGCAATAAAACTAACCAGGCTAGCTTATACATTCCATCTAGGGATTTGACATTGATGAGAGTATGTCAGTCAGTAATTCTGTGGACATGAATACTCAGCTTGTTTTCACTGCCAGCTGGTTGTAGAAATACGTCACTCAAATATCCAACTCCTCCCAAATGTCATGTATAAATGGCTAATGTCACAAAGTTTACTTATTGGATGAAAATGTGAGGCAATTAGAACAGTGACATCGTAGACTTCTTCGAATATAAGATCTAGTACTCAGGTGTCTTGAAGCAGTATAGGAACTTTGCATATAGTACAGTGACAAGCGCATTTTCACAGTAGCTGACGGACTCTGAGGTGTGTCAATGCGAATCCATGAGGAAATTGAGAAATGGCAGCTTTAAGTCGTGGCAAACGAATGGTAAGTACGATTGCATGTTTAACACTAAGCCCTACCATGGATTATATAGTTGAGTGGTCCTGATCAACAGTGCGTCAAACCAAAGGGTTGGGCAGCCTCAAACCCGTTTACAACATCATGTTGTCAACAGTTGGAAGAGTACGTGGAAAAGCTAATGGGCATAAGAGAGGACAAAAGGTGGTCTTCAGATGAAACCGCAATACCATTATAAAACCCGAAGACTGTTAAAGGTGCTTAATCAATTCGATTTTGTTGCTAGTCTCATTTCAAATTAAGAGCCACAAGTCACAGAAGCATTGAAACCTTCTACAACGTCAGTAGAGCGAGTACACACATTTGCAGAACTCAGAAAAGAATGTATATTCACAGAAAACATGTTCCAGGCTACACAGTCTGTACCTGCATACCAACGGGAAAGGAAAGGTTCGAGTGATATGTGCTGCTGTTCCAATTGTAAAGGCTTCTACAGCAAAAAGCAGTTCCACAAACATAAAGAGATCTGCCGACCTAACACTTCTGATGACACCGTATCTTCGGTTCCTGTAGTTGCCTTCAAGTCCATGAAAACCATTGAGGATGAATTTACCACAGAAATCTTGGCAAAATTCCACAATGATGAGATTGGGAAATTGTGCCGCTCTGATCCCACAATTGTCCTGATTGGCAGGATGCGATTTCAGCGAAATCGAGGGAAGGTCGATAAGCTGATGGAGATCAAAAAGTCTACCATGACGGAAATGAGGTTGCTGAGCAAGCT
>OY759274.1:8853490-8898490 GCA_963662155.1 Lamellibrachia columna
AACGTCACTAGATGGCGCGTGAAAACATCGAGTGGGTATTGTGGAATGTCAAATCGTTATTGACAAAAACATCAAACTTGTTCAAAACCTTCAAACGCAATCAGTTATACATATAGGTTATTTCAAAGAACTTATTCTGGAAGTGTTATAACAATATTAACATAACCAGGTTGTTTAAATGGAATGAGCTTAGTGACAGAAGGAAAATGACCAAGTGAAGTTTACATGTTGGACATTGATATATACATTAAAAACGTTAACAGTAATGTTTCAACTTGGTTAATGTTTCTATAAGATTGTATAATGTAAGTCAAACATGAAAACTCACAAATCATGAAGAAGTATTTAATAGTATATAATTCTCCAGACATACCAAGTAACCAGAGGAACCCCCAACAGAACGTCTTTCAGGGAAACAATCACGCCTCATAAATAACAATCAAACAGCAATTATTCAACATATACAGCTTACAAATAACACAAGGTCTCCATCATTTGTAAGGTGTCCTATGCTTGCAGTTCTAACTGTTCACAAGTGTCTAAATATTCACACGATTGCTACCCTTTTATTTTCACCTGTTAGCTTATTGCAACGTAAGAACATCTGTGCAAACAGTAATCCATTCATGTGCTTCTTTGGTTCGGCTATGCAGATGTGATATCATAGTGTCACTAATAGATGTGATATCATAGTGTCACTAATAAATGTGATAGCATAGTGTCACTAATAAATGCATTGCCAGCCAACAACTTTGAGGTTATTTAACGATTGTCATCACAGAAGATTAGTGTGTGGAAATTGTCTAACAAGTGTGAGGCATGACGGACAGTTTCCACACACCAAACCATCACAACTTTGACTAACATTACGTTATACACCCATACGATTAATTACATACACCTAGATTATTACACGAACTACCCACAAAGCATGCGCACAAACCACCTCAAACAGAGTATAACTACATGAGATTACTATGTACATTTAATTGGCAAGGAAATTGATTACTGTTATCCAGCAGAGAATTTGTTTATTTAAGTTGCTGGATAATGAAAATAACAATACTGTAATTTATTTCCTTTGGCAATAATAAGATTGGTTTTTTTATTATAAGTATCTGCCAATATGGCAGGTGGAGGAAAGAAAACCAGTATCAAGACAACAACACTTTAAATCATCAAATAACTTCACTATTAATGACACTTGTAGCGTTCATTGTTGCATAGCATTTGTAAAAAAAAGTACAAAAAGACCCCTACTGCGAATTAGATACTACAAAATATGTTGTATCTTCTAACATGTCAATGATAACTCTCTCAAAACTTGATATCAAACTTCACCTTACTGACATATTTAAAGTCAACAAATTGCATTGGTTGTTTCATGACGGCTGCGGTCTTGCCTTCCCATCAGCCACTGCACATGATGCAAGCTTCCTGGTTCTCTAGAGAGCACATCATGGCGGCCATATTGTCTTCTTTCTCTTTTTCTCCTTTCTTTGTCTTCTTCTGCAGCTTTGTCTTGTCGACGGTGAACTGGATGGCGTTAACCGCGGGCTTCGTTCGCAGATAATACATACCAGTCTTCAACCCCTGAGAACAATGAAATAAACACAGTTTTAATCAAGTCTTTATTTTTGCAGTATTAAAAAACAAAACATGCCATGTTCAGTACAATTTCTACAATTTATCAATCATTTATTTCCAAACAAGCACAAATAATTAAATTAAATAGAGTACAAAAGGTAACTTGTAGCATGTGAATGTAAGTTATAAATAAACACGGGTGTTGGAAAATTGCTAGAAGAACTTGTTAATAGTTACAAAGAGTTCACACAAACCAGTGTATTTGTGTTATGAATACAATACCATGCTTACAACACATTCCAAGTACAATTACATAACAGATGGTAGTTTTATAACACAAAAGAGCCATTTCCATAAAATTACATTAAGAATAAAGCAAGTTCAAGCAACATGGCAAAACTAACCCTTCTTACTTATTTATACTCTTAGCACCGTAGTTAGTGAATAAGGCCACGTAAACAAACTCTTCTTACTTATTTATACTCTTAGCACCGTAGTTAGTGAATAAGGTCACGTAAACAAACTCTTCTTACTTATGTATACTCTTAGTACGGTAGTTAATGAATAAGGCCACGCAAACAAACTCTTCTTACTTATTTATACTCTTAGCACCATAGTTAGTGCACAGGTCACGTAAACAAACTCTTCTTACTTAGTTATACTCTTAGCACCGTAGTTAGTGCATAAGGCCACGTAAGTAAACTCTTCTTACTTATTTATACTCTTAGCACCGTAGTTAATGAATAAGGCCACGCAAACAAACTCTTCTTACTTATTTATACTCTTAACACCATAGTTAGTGCACAGGTCACGTAAACAAACTCTTCTTACTTATTTATACTCTTTGCAATGTAGTTAGTGCATAAGGCCACGTGAACAAACTCTTCTTACTTATATATACTCTTTGCACCGTAGTTAGTGCGTAAGGCCACGTAAACAAACTCTTCTTACTTATTTATACTCTTAGCACCGTAGTTAGTGCGTAAGGCCACGTAAACATACTCTTCTTACTTATGTATACTCTTAGCACCGTAGTTAATGAATAAGGCCACGTAAACAAACTCTTCTTACTTATTTGTACTCTTAGCACCGTAGTTAGCGCACAAGGCCACGTAAACAAACTCTTCTTACTTATTTATACTCTTAGCACCGTAGTTAGTGCATAAGGCCACGTAAACAAACTCTTCTTACTTATTTATACTCATAACACCGTAGTTAATGCATAAGGCCACGTAAACAAACTCTTCTTACTTAATTATACTCTTAGCACGGTAGTTAGTGCGTAAGGCCACGTAAACAAACTCTTCTTACTTATTTATACTCTTAGCACCGTAGTTAGTGCATAAGGCCACGTAAACAAACTCTTCTTACTTATTTATACTCTTAGCACCGTAGTTAGTGCATAAGGCCACGTACACAAAATCTTCTTACCTATTTATACTCTTAGCACCGTAGTTAGTGCACAGGTCACGTAAACAAACTCTTCTTACTTATTTTTACTCTTAGCACCGTAGTTAGTGCACAAGGCCACGCAAACAAACTCTTCTTGCTTATTTGTACTCTTAGCACCGTAGTTAGTGCACAAGGTCACGTAAACAAACTCTTCTTACTTATCTACACTCTTAGCACTGTAGTTAGTGCATAAGGCCACGTAAACAAACTCTTCTTACTTATTTATACTCTTAGCACCGTAGTTAGTGCATAAGGCCACGTAAACAAACTCTTCTTACTTATGTATACTCTTAGCACCGTAGTTAATGAATAAGGCCACGCAAACAAATTCTTCCTACTTATTTATATTCTTAGCACCGTAGTTAGTGCATAAGGCCACGTAAACAAACTCTTCTTACTTATTTATACTCTTAGCACCGTAGTTAGTGCACAAGGCCACGTAAACAAACTCTTCTTACTTATTTGTACTCTTAGCACCGTAGTTAGTGCACAGGTCACGTAAACAAACTCTTCTTACTTATTTATACTCTTAGCACCGTGGTTAGTGCACAAGGCCACGTAAACAAACTCTTCTTACTTATTTGTACTTTTAGCACCGTAGTTAGTGCATAAGGCCACGTAAACAAACTCTTCTTACTTATGTATACTCTTAGCACCGTAGTTAATGAATAAGGCCACGCAAACAAATTCTTCCTACTTATTTATATTCTTAGCACCGTAGTTAGTGCATAAGGCCACGTAAACAAACTCTTCTTACTTATTTATACTCTTAGCACCGTAGTTAGTGCACAAGGCCACGTAAACAAACTCTTCTTACTTATTTGTACTCTTAGCACCGTAGTTAGTGCACAGGTCACGTAAACAAACTCTTCTTACTTATTTATACTCTTAGCACCGTAGTTAGTGCACAAGGCCACGTAAACAACTCTTCTTACTTATTTGTACTCCTAGCACCGTAGTTAGTGCACAAGGCCACGTAAACAAACTCTTCTTACTTATTTATACTCTTAGCACCGTAGTTAGTGCACAAGGCCACGTAAACAAACTCTTCTTACTTATTTATACTCTTAGCACCGTAGTTAGTGCACAAGGCCACGTAAACAAACTCTTCTTACTTATTTGAACTCCTAGCACCGTAGTTAGTGCACAAGGCCACGTAAACAAACTCTTCTTACTTATTTATACTCTTAGCACCGTAGTTAGTGCATAAGGCCACGTAAACAAACTCTTCTTACCTATTTATACTCTTAGCACATTAGTTAGTGCACAGGTCACGTAAACAAACTCTTCTTACTTATTTATACTCTTAGCACCGTAGTTAGTGCATAAGGCCACGTAAACAAACTCTTCCTACTTATTTATACTATTAGCACCGTAGTTAGTGCATTAGGCCACGTAAACAAACTCTTCCTACTTATTTATACTCTTAGCACCGTAGTTAGTGCATAAGGCCACGTAAACAAACTCTTCCTACTTATTTATACTCTTAGTACCGTAGTTAGTGCATAAGGCCACGTAAACAAACTCTTCTTACTTATGAATACTCTTAGAACCGTAGTTAGTGCACAAGGCCACGTAAACAAACTCTTCTTACTTATTTATACTCTTAGCACCGTAGTTAGTGCACAAGGTCACGTAAACAAACTCTTCTTACTTATTTATACTCTTAGTACCGTAGTTAGTGCACAAGGCCACGTAAACAAACTCTTCTTACTTATTTATACTCTTAGCACTGTAGTTAGTGCACAAGGCCACGTAAACAAACTCTTCTTACTTATTTATACTCTTAGCACCGTAGTTAGTGCACAAGGCCACGTAAACAAACTCTTCTTACTTATTTATACTCTTAGCACCGTAGTTAGTGCACAAGGTCACGTTAACAAACTCTTCTTACTTATTTATACTCTTAGCACCGTAGTTAGTGCACAAGGCCACGTAAGCAAACTCTTCTTACTTATTTATACTCTTAGCACCGTAGTTAGTGCACAAGGCCACGTAAACAAACTCTTCCACTATAGAATAATAACAACAAGAAACTCATATTTTTCACTAACTATTCAATGAATTATATTTATTGAAGAAACAGTCCTCATAGATGCTGGAATAAATTTGTTTAGTTAAAAAAAGCTATGAGATGTGTTTGCTTGAAAGTAATCTGTTACCCAAATCATTCATAGAGGCGCTCTACACACTACACACAGGAAACGCACTTATATGGATCTAACAGTGGCGCCACCCTGTGGACTAGGCTTGTACGATTTGTTCTTCCGGACATGTGCACTCTGCACAGAAGGCCCCATGATGTGTCGAATGCTTTGTCTTGTCGTTCAAATTAGGTGACTTTTGTGTGGTTTTCAAAACTTCAAGGATTCTCAATTGAATATGTAACATATTATATGGAATACCAACTTGACAGAATAAAAATACCACATACGGTACACAGCACTAGACACTGGGCTTCTGTGAAGACCTACAATTTTTAACAAGATTTAACAAGATTGCCATCCCAAACAACAAGTTCCACATGGTAAGTGGACAAGGAAGCCATTGGCTTATCGAGAGTCCAACAATTTTATCAGTCAATTCTATTTTTTAACATATTCACACTACTAGCATTGCATTAACAATCATTTGGCAGTTTGTTCCATTCATTTGTCACCCTCTGTGAGAAAGAGTACTTTCTCATGTCCAACCTACACTGCTCCTTAACTAATGCTACTTTGTGTACTCTGGTTCTACCGCCTTCTTTAAGTTTGAAGAACATATTCCTATCAACATTCTCATGACCGTTCACTATTTTAAACACTTCTATTTGGTCTCCTCTTAATCTCCTGGTCTCTAGTGTTGTCAAACTACATTGTAATAAGCTCTTTCATAACTAAGGTCTCTCAATTCTGGAATAATTTTAGTTGCTCTGCGTTGTGTTCTTTCTAGCTTGTCTATGTCCTTATACGATACGGCCTCCATGCTTGTATGCAATATTCCAAATGTGGTCTAACTATTGCTTTGTACAGAGGTACAATTAGCTATTTCTCCTTATACGTGATAGTTCTCCTAATTAGCCTTAGAATTTGATTTCCTTTCAAAGCAGCAATCCCACATTGCTCTGAAACTTCCATGTCAGCATCAAATATTACTCCTAAGTCTTTTTCTTGTGTGGTTCTACCTAGTATAGCATCTCCCATTTTATATCCTTCGACCATATTTCCATATCCTATGTGTATGCATTTACACTTCCCAAAATGTAATAACATTTGCCATTTTTCTGACCATTTAACTAGTTTATCTAGATCATCCTGTAAACTTTGTTTATCTGTATCATTAGTAACCTTTCTGAATACTTTTGTGTCATCTGCAATTTGGTGTAACTATGTTACATCAAATTGCTTCCTCACAATCTGCTTCACTTTTCAGTGTTATTTCATATGCTTCGATAGATTCTTTAATATTATATAAAATTACTCCACCTCCCCTTCTTTCTCGTCTATCCTTCCTAAACATTACATAGCGTGTCAGTGGTAACTCAGCATCTACGATATCTTTATTTGACCACGACTCCGTGATGCCTATTACATGAGGATCAATATCTGCTACCATAATGTCTAACTCACTTTTTTATTTACTATGCTCCTGGCATTTAGGCATACACATTTAAGTTCATTGTCTGAAAGTATTGGTGAACATTTCTTTGGATGTGTATTTGTAGTAGTACTCCTTTGAGTGTTCTCTGTCAGTTCCTCTTGCGCATCTAGTTTAAATAATTTATGGTACCTGTGCCTCGTCAACAACTCTGACAAACTCATACCCCAGAACTATAATGCCGCGGCCGGTTTATGACCCCAGATGCGATGAATCGCTCACATGCAGACGATACGACTGCCTTGTTTTCACTCTGAAATTTAAACAGTTGCTAAGCCTGCAATCGCAGCAATAAAACACAAAACGTACGCCATTGTTTGTCAGGGCGATACTTTATAATGGCGACAGAGTGTGTGTTTTTGGCCGACAGGGGCGAGACAGTCGGCATTAGAGGTTGGCGTGTCTTTGGGTGCAGTAGACAGACAATTCACAGTCTGCGGACACATGTCCTGCAAAATGAGTCACTAGCCGATCTCCTAAAGTCACGGGCACCTCGCGTGACGTCACGGTCATAGGACCGACCACGGATCAGATCATCAGTGGACAAGTCCTTAGAAGAAGGGTGCAGCACAAACGTTCGGTATCGAACTGCACGCGGCAGGAATTCGCAAAAGGAGGCCTAATTTTGGACCCATTCTAACCCTTGTGTACCGTCATCAGTGTGAAATGTGCTTAAGACTGATTTTGGAATATCATCGTAATTAATCGTGTGATTGATGAGACTCATGCTGTCTTTCTAAATCGAATTCCTACATCAATGGTGATCCCAAGTCTCGAAAAACGAAAGTCATGCTCGGCTCCTTAAATATTTCGAGAGTGACACCTCCAATGGGGGTGGGGTGGGGTTGGGTGGGGAGTGGTAAAAATGTCTGGGCGCCCTATAATGCTTGTATGGCAGCAGCCGCGCGAGTAGCATCGCGTGGCCCGTGAGGTCCAGTGTGCGCTGGGATCGGGTGTATCACTTCTGGTAAACATCATACCATTATTTAAAAAGGGTTCGAGAAATAAGTCAGAGAATTACAGACCAGTGAGTTTAACGTCAGTGATTTGTAAATTATTAGAAAGGTTAATTAAAGACCACATGGTGGACTTCCTCGTTAAGCGTAAATTATTAAATTCATCTCAACATGGATTCCTTAAAGCGAGGTCATGCTTAACAAATATGTTATGTTTTTTTGGAAGAAATCACTAAGTGGATAGACGTGGGATCGCCAGTAGATATTATTTACTTAGATTTTCAGAAAGCTTTTGACAAAGTGCCACATCAAAGATTACTACTTAAATTAAAAGCCCATGGTATCGGGGATAGCATAACTGACTGGATAGAACAATGGCTGACTGACAGAAGACAACGAGTTGTAGTAGATGGAGAAGTTTCAAATTGGAAATCGGTTTTGAGTGGGGTACCTCAAGGATCAGTATTAGGACCTATATTATTCTTAATTTATATCAATGACTTGGACGACAGTATAACAAGTAACGTACTGAAATTTGCAGATGACACAAAACTGTTTAGAAAGGTTAATACTGATGGTGATAAACAACATTTACAAAACGATCTAGACAGATTAGTGAAATGGTCTGAGAAATGGCAGATGTTGTTAAATTTTGGGAAATGTAAATGCCTACATACAGGACATGGGAACTTGAATGTAAACTATAAAATGGGAGATACTGCTCTGGGTACTACTGTAAAAGAAAAGGACTTAGGAGTTACAATAAGCGCTGATATGAAAGTTTCAGAGCAGTGTGGTATTGCAGCTTCAAAGGGTAATTAAATTCTTGGATTGATTAGAAGAAACATAACATACAAGGGAAAAAAGTTAATTATACCTCTTTATAAAGCAATAGTTAGACCTCATTTAGAATACTGTATACAAGCATGGAGACCATATCGTAAGAAGGATATAGATACGCTTGAACGCATACAAAGGAGAGCAACTAAAATTATTCCAGAACTGAGAGACCTTAGTTATGAAGAACGCATGAAAGAATGTGGTTTAACAACTCTAGAGACAAGGAGGTTAAGAAGAGATCAGATTGAAGTTTTTAAGATATTGAATGGGTATGAAAATATTCATAGAAATATGTTTTTCTCACTCAAGAAGGATAGCAGAACTAGAGGACATGAGGTAAAATTAGTAAAGGATCAATGTAGATTGGACATCAGGAAGCACTCGTTCTCACAGAGGACAATAAATGAATGGAACAAATTGTCTACAGATTGTGTAACTGCTAGCAGCGTGAATATGTTTAAAAACAAGGTTGACACATATCTCAGGAGGGCGGGTTATAAGTAAATGAACATTGTTGGACTCTCGATAAGCCAATGGCTTCCTTGTCCACTTGCCATCTGGGCCTTTGGCTTGGATGGCAAATCTTGTTAAATCTTGTTAAATCTGGTGTATAACTTTAAAATTCTGGACCGGTGCTTGGGGCCCACGGATGCGAGGGGCACTGAATATCTTGATTGGGAGCATATGGCCCCTTCGCCCTCTTAAATACTTATAGTTAATTTTGTTCAAACTGTTCCTGTTTTCGACTGCGGAAACGACGAGCGGCTGAGTAATCGTTCTATTTTTTGCAACTGGGAATAAATAACCTGTGGCTGCGACGAGGTCAAAGGTCGCATATCGTGCACCTGGAGTGGCTATTCGACCAGCCGTAATGCGCTTATTGAAATTATATATTCATCAGTATTAATAGGTTATCGTGTCGTGTTAGACGCTACTAGTAAACACGCAGACAACGAGCGAGCTACTACTGCAAAAAGTGGCATTTGGTACGCGACTTACTTTAAATCACGCCGTCGTTGCTGCCATTACGGAGGGTTGTGGCAAGAAGTGGCAGGTGGGAGGTTGGTCCTAGTAATGGTTGGAGGTGGGAGGTTGGCCAAAAAACTAGATGGGAGTTGGAAAGCGTGACTGTTGGGGGTGGGAGGTTGCCCTAAAAATAGATGGGATTG
This sequence comes from Lamellibrachia columna, assembly GCA_963662155.1. NCBI lineage: Eukaryota > Metazoa > Annelida > Polychaeta > Sabellida > Siboglinidae > Lamellibrachia > Lamellibrachia columna. Next base: position 8,863,134 of record OY759274.1, read on the forward strand.
GGAGATTGGTCCCATAAACATGTGGGGAATGGGAGGATGCCCCCAAAACAGGTGGGAGATTAAGACCCCTGCCATACGCCCTCATTACGTTTTTTTCATAACGAGTTGTTTAGAAAATGCTGTAATACTAACCAATTTGATGGTAGAGAATGTGAGGTAGTATGTTGCATGCCTATTTAAATTGGTATAACAATAATATAATTTTTTAGATTTATTTATAAAGCGCCGTATATTCGGAATAGGCTAATAAAATACGTATAGATAACACGTATCCAATATATCAAACTACATGAATAATGCATAATAATAATTAGTTCACAGTAAACATGTTTCATCAGAAATATATGTATGACTGCTGTTGTATGTTGCATGCCTCGTTACCTTTAAGTTGTTTATGATTATTGAGCGTATGTGAATCGGAATTATAAGTCTGCGTGTCTATATTTTTACAGATTTATGGTATCGACACCTAGCTCCGAACTGGCGACAGCGCTGACAGCATTCATGCTGCTGTTACTCGCCACGTTTGGCCGCCATGTTTCGGGGGACACGTCACCGCTCCTGCGCTGTCCGCTCACCTGCCAGTGTGACGGAAGTTACACCAGTACGGTCGTGTCGTGCGTCAACAGCTACCTGTCTGATGTCCCGCAACTTCCGGTCAGCGTTTGGAAGATTTTGATTAATGAAAACAACATCACGCGCCTACGTGCTGATACATTTTCGGAACTTCGCAAACTGAGAACAATCCGCATATTCGAGAACAACATCCATTCAATTGATGAGGAAGCTTTTAAAGGATTTTCGTCGCTAGATATGTTTGAAGAATCTTTGTCTTCTTTTGAAAAAGGAATATTTCGCTTCTTCACCAACTTGATGAAGTTAAGCTTGCGGGTGAAACTGACAGGTATAACAAAGAGAGATAATAATTTATTTTATAGCGACTTCGCATGTTAAAACTGGCATTCTTTCAATTTCCTTCTGCGAGATTCCATCCCTGTTTTGAAGAACTCACCGAACTAAGAATGTTATCATTGAGCTTCATGGAACATAGTAATATATCTGGTGCGACCTTTTATCCATTTCGGGCTTCTCTGACGGAGGTACGAAGTTCGCTATTAGCTCGCCAGATTCATTCACGTCTAGAATGAAATCAGTCTTAACACCAGTTGTCCAGGTATCGTCTCGATTACAGATTTATTCGACAGCAAGTCACTTCACGTTCATTTCACAATGACAGAAAATCGCCACCCGGCACACCTGTACACCATATACGTACAATCGGTTACCTATTTGGTTGCAATAAAAAAATAGGTAATTTAGAAATCAAACGTAACGCTAGTGCAAGCCGGCTTGGCTTGTCTATGCGGACAATTTTGAAGGTCGGAATGTTGGGAGCATTTTCGTAGCTTCCCTCGTGGAGCGTACACATCGTGTTTCGGTGAAATTGTCTGCCGCGCTCCCCGAGTGCGCATATCTGTCACCAAAAGTACGCATGCGTGAACATCTCCTGATTCTACTAAAATCATCCAAAACCGTCTCAAGCATGCTTCAACAGGCCGACGCCAACCAACCTCCCTGAATAAAACCCATTTGCATTTTCGCATAATTATTATATGTTTTCTGTGTGGGTGGCTGTCCTACATCTTGCCAAACTTTTTCCGGCCAGCTTACGGGTCAGGAGAGGGTGAAGTCGAGAGGAACCGGTTGACAAATCATTAATAAAATTCTAGGCACGGGGAATAGCGTCAACTTTCGACCCACGCCTGTAGCTTGGTTCGGCCGAAAATACCCTTTACTCACAATTGAACTTCTGCACCCAACGCTAGGCTACATGTCTACATAAACATCCTGGATGTTCTGAATAACAAAATTATTATATCTATATTAACCGCGTAACGAAGGCAATGACTTTACAATGCTACGACACTCCTTGTCAATAACACGCTTTTTGACACAACTTAAGAAAAGTAAAAAGTCATGCCTTCACTAAAATATAGATGTCTTCTACATACTGAAATATAAATGTCTTGTACATACTGGAAATATATATGTACAGTGTCAGACTAAACAAAACAACAGCTCGGCGCTCATTGTCCTGAAGCATCCATGAAATATACTTTTCCAGTCTAACAAAACAAACGCGTTTAAATGTGCATATGCACTATACATTTATAATATAAAACATGTAAATCGGCTTGATCATACAAATCAGAGGATTACACATGTTAAAAGGCTTTGGTGTAAAGAAAGCCTGTACAAAAACACTAAAAACGCATTAGTATGCATATCAACCTACATGTTCACATAATAGTAGTATGTACAATGCCTTGTCTCAAAACATACCGAGTTATACAATAGCTAACTTGCACACCAAACTACTGGGATCCCTGACACCCTATTTGGTGTTTTGGTCACTTTGCCACGCTCTTGGCAATTGCAGTGATCCTCTAGTAGGTAACTCATTCGGAGTAACGGAGATTCGGATTCGTGTTGTGATACCCCATTTAGCGCCGTATTTACCTTTCGGCGGGACATCATGATTATGATAATCGCAATCACCACACAAATCTAACCGATTGCCACAGTCCAGGAAATATGCCCTGCGTATGTACCTCATAATTAGAGTGTCGTCACCGGAACTAATTGCTAGCTTATCCAGCTGGATTTTATTTCGCCCATAGACTTCCACACTGGACTTTTCATGTGTCTTTATATAGTTTCGTAGGGAATTATTTCAAGAAGGAACATGGGTGGAACGGCAAGCTGACTCATCGAGTCTGCATACGTTTGCCCCTTGGTGTCTGACACTGCATTCGCTGGTTGCGGCGTCCCCGTCAGCTGACGTAGTTCGCTGGTTGCGAGTGGGAAAGTCGATCTTCTACTAACACAAAAGTATCATCGTCACAACATTTGGCTATGTATATAATACATTTAGCTAGAGAAAGGACGCATACGTGAACCAAGAAGCAGCTGGCGTGTTCGCATGTTCCAGTTCGCATCCAGCTGAGATAACCAGGTCCAGAAAAGAATGTAAGTCTAATACGTTTATTATTATAAACTGGTTACCGTACGTGTAGACTTTCCGTGCCACGATAAGTGTGCGACCTCTGTAGTTTTTCCCGTTCAATGTGTTCTAGTGCTCGAATGGGGCTCTGCAGAACCGAAACTATAAGCCGGAGACATCACGCGCGTCTGAGTAATAATGGTATTTTTAGCCACTAGGAATACAAATGAAGTGAATGGCACTGCATAAAAACTACTAACGGAAACAGCACAGCAAATTGGCATATACCACTTGCAAAAGTGTTCCACTTGTGAAACGAAGGAATGGTTCCTTTTGAATTGAGAAAAGCAAACATCATGCCACTATTCATTAACGGTTGGCGAAATAAATCAGATAATTACATACAAGTTGTAAAGTTCGACCCCTGTCTCGTTGTTTAATGGGCGCGTGCGCACCAGTACACCGTATACGTACAATCGGTAACCTCTTTGATTGCAACAAAAAAATAGGTAATTTAGAAATCAAACGTAACGCTAGTGCAAGCCGGCTTGGCTTGTCTATGCGGACAATTTTGAAGGTCGGAATGTTGGGAGCATTTTCGTAGCTTCCCTCGTGGAGCGTACACATCGTGTTTCGGTGAAATTGTCTGCCGCGCTCCCCGAGTGCGCATATCTGTCACCAAAAGTACGCATGCGTGAACATCTCCTGAGTCTACTAAAATCATCCAAAACCGTCTCAAGCATGCTTCAACAGGCCGACGCCACACAACCTCCCTGAAGAAATCCCATTTGAATTTTCGCATAATTATTATATGTGTACGGTGTGGGTGGCTGTCCTACATCTTGCCAAACTTTTCCCGGCCAGCTTACGGGTCAGGAGAGGGTGAGATCTTGAGGAACCGGTTGACAAATCATTAATAAAATTCTAGGCACGGGGAATAACTTTCGACCCACGCCTGTAGCTTGGTTCGGACGACATTACTCACAATTGAACTTCTGCACCCAACGCAAGGCTACATGTCTACATATCATTGTCAGACTTCGGCGAGTCGATTCTTTTTTTCTAGTTATTCGATCGTATTTTCTTTCTATGACTTTTTGTAACTGTTCGACGATCCAACTGGCAGTCGAGACCTCCAAGTTACCATGACGTTAGTCGAGGGGCATGGGGCGGGAACTACCCAGACCGCCACTCCTTTTCACCCCAAGGTTCGTAGATTTGTGACATGAGAGTGGGCGTAATGTCTTGGCTTTCTGTATAGAGGATGTGGAGCAGAGTTGTCATAGTGTTAGCATCCAAGTATACAATCCACTGTTTCTCTATCGTAAAGAATTTGTGATTCTGTCTGACTGTCTGTCTGTCTGTAAGTGTTGTCATATCTCCGTCAGTCTCGCATGTCTGGTGCTGAACTTTTGTAGGCGTGCCCGGGGGTCCACGGGGATGGTTCGTGCCCGGGGGTCCACGGGATGGTTCGTACGTTAAGCAAATCAAAAATTATTATGTATATGGATGTTTTACGTAGATTACTTAACTGAGAACAACAGCAGTTCGTAGTTATGTACACTTGTTACCAACGCTATTTTCTAGGATTCTTCAGAATTACGTAATCTACGTCAAATGGTACGAATGCTGCGTGAAACCGGCTGTTGTAGACCGTTTTAGGACACGAAGATGGCATTGCGCTGCCAAAACTTGACTGGGTAGTGCAAGTTGTCATAGACAATTCAATTCAGCGTGGCAACTTATGGATTATTTCCATGAATTCATTGTGGCTCTTGTGGTAGCAGCATTTAAATGCCTTAACGGGAGTCTCCTGACCTATTGTATACACTAAATTATAATGTGTACTTGTAATTATTGGTCTAATAAATTTCATTTCAGTACCCACTGTCATCATTTCATTTTGTGTAGGTGTTCCCGTGATGCGCCAGTAGCCAATCAGCGTCATTATAGAGATTCTACACTGAAAATAGTTTTTGCCTGATTTAACTTCAATCCGACAGTTTTGTCAACATAGTAAACGTTTAAAGTGAATTCGAATTGCATCTTTTAAACTGAAGTTCTCTACTATTTTATGAGTTAGCCAAATGCCCGGATGAGAGTCTAGTTAAAGCGAAACAAGTCATGGTTTTCGGCCTAGGTACAAATAACAGTTACTAAGCCATAACCATTTGTAACTACAATTAAGAATATCACACCAGCAGTTTACTAGTAAAACCTTGTTGAACACACATCTTAATTTCATGGGCCGCGCCATACTGCTAAATAACACTAGGTCACGATTTCATAGAACTGCGCATGCGTTTATCGGTAACACTGGTTAACATGTCAGCCCTCAGTCATTTGGAGAAATGACCAAAATCGCACACTTTCATAAACAATTCTGAGTAAACCACTGGCGTGAAAAGTTTTGATTGTAGTTGGAAAATGGTTAGTTTTTATTAACACTTTTAGGTGCATAACCCCCAAACATGCCTTTTGCTTCCCTTTAATCTAACTATGTATGCACATATTCGTCAAATGCGCATAACAAATATCGAATATTGTAACCATTCGAGTAGTCAAATTATGGAGTTACACTCTGCGATTCCAAGAGCATAAAAATGATATGACTATCGAGTGTTTATGACTATGTTCACCTACTTGTATCATCATGACATCAATATTCATATGATACTAGGAATCATTGCAGAATATAATGATGTGTCTAGTCTAGAGTAGAGCTGTCTCAAGTCATGACGTTGTTTCTTGAAAAGATGATTCATTAGCACTAGGCATACATATCTACGCTCTGTTGAGACCGGGAATTATGACGACACTGTGGATAACGAGGTTGCAGCCATGATTATGATAACATACCTAGTACAACGATTTCACCAACCCTACGCTCTTTAGCTTCGCTGACCGGCTAACAGCACCGTAGCTGATCACTGATCAGCATGTAAATATAGAAAACTGCATATAAATGGGTGACGTGTGAATTTCGGTGTGCACGACACGCCTGGCTTCTAGTCACACCCCTGGTAGAACCCTGAACAACCTCTCAAAGCGATGTTGAATACACGAAGAGCTCGTTTTAAATATAATAAATCAAAACGTATTATTACGTTTGGTGAAATTGCTAGCCTGGTCAAATATATCGTGTTGTTTTGTTCTGTGATTCTTACACGTAGCAGTAATCATATTAAACTTAGTTGTTGTGTTGCACAAGTTCGCATAAGTTCAGATAAATTGTAGCAGTTGCACAAGTTGGCCTTAGCGTCGAAAGTCTAGAGGCCCATTAATTGTGACGAGACTAGCTGACTCATCGAGTCTGCGTTTGCCCCTTGGTGACTGACACTGCATTCGCTGGTTGCGGCGTCCTCGTCACCTGACGTAGTTTGCTGGTTGCCGAGTGGGAAAGTCGATCTTCTACTAACACAAAAGTATCATCGTCACAACATTTGGCTATGTATATAATACAGTTAGCTAGAGAAAGGACGCATACGTGAACCAAGAAGCAGCTGGCGTGTTCGCATATTCCAGTTTGCACCCAGCTGAGATAACCAGGTCCAGGAAAGAATGTAAGTCTAATACGTTTATTATTATAATCAGGTTAACGTACGGGTAGACTTTCCGTGCCACGGTAAGTGTGCGACATCTGTAGTTTCTCCCGTTCAACGTGTTCTAGTGCTCGAATAAGGCTCTGCAGAACCGAAACCACAAGCCGGAGACATCACGCGCGTCTGAGTAATAATGTTATTTTTATCCACTGGGTATACAAATGAAGTGAATGGCACTGCATAAAAACTACTAATGGAAACAGCAGAGCAAATTGGCATATACCACTTGCAAAAGTGTTCCATTTGTGAAACGAAGGAATGGTTCCTTTTGAATCGAGAAAACCAATTATAAACGTCATGCCCCTATTTATTAACGGTTCGCGAAATAAATAAGATAATTACATACCAGTGAGTTTAACATTAGTGCTGTACAAGAAGATCTAGACCAATTAGGGGTTATCCATCAAGTACGTCACGTTATTTGCACCTATATTCACGCTTAGCTACGTTAGCCAGCCTATACACCCTCTTAAAAGTCCGCTTCGTTTTGAGCTATTTTGGTATTCTTTGCAAGTCTTCATTGTTTCGCAGTTCATCAGTATAATATAGTATAATATAGTATAATATAGGTCTGTATAACTAATATTACACCAAGCGTCAATGTTAGTGTACGTTTAGTATGTGTAATAATGAAAGCAGTGAAGCCCTTGGGAGTTGTTCTCATTACTAATACACTCGTGACTCGGAGTAGTGACACACTAAGAGACACCCACTTCTGCTGATGTGCCTACCACACATACATAAATAGAACACCCATTAGTAAAATTATAGTCTATATGGGAATCATAAATGATGTAACTCTGTGACCTACCCACACACTAGACATCCTCTCAATGGTTCACGGTGCAAGTAGAAAATTGGTGTCCCAGACACGAGTGCTGTTTGGGGAGTGCAATGAATGTCGACGTCGGACACTGAGCGTGAGAAAGGACCCAGAAAGAAATTAGGACGCAGCGTGTGTTGAGCTGAGTTACCCAGGTCAAAGAGACAATCAACGTAATTCTAGTAATATAATTATTACAAATGTGGACAGAAAACCCCGTGTATGGGAGGGAGTGTTGGGAACAGGTTTACTGGTAAGACTTTCAGTGCCTTTAGGGAAGTGTGCAGCCAGTGTCTTTCACATGGGCGAATTTAGTATTCCCTGTAGGGTAGGGTGGTGGTGGCAAAATGTGTGGGCGGACGAAACTGTTTGTATTTCAGCAGCCGCCCAAGTAGCATCGCGTGGGCCGTAAGGTCCAGTGTGCGCAGGGATCGGGTTTATGCATTTTTGGTGTATAACTTTCTGGGCTGTGCAAGGGGTCCCAAAGCTGCGAGGGGCTATTGTAATTCTTGTCTTAGAAAAGGAGTGTCAATGTTATGATTTGTTGGTTAATTCTGAAGTATATATATACTTCAGAATGAACCAACAAATCATATATATATATATATATATATATATATATATATATATATATATATATATATATATATATATATATATATATATATATATATATATATATATATATATATATATATATAGGAACTGGTGTGTTAGAGTTCAGTCTGCATCATTTTCTGTCCAGCTGTAACTCGTACTGTGCAAACCTGACAAACGCCTGGACAGCTGCTGGTGTGGTGTAACTTGATCCGTCCGAGTCGTCGACTCTCGCCAGTCGCATCGTGTATTTTTTAATCGCTACTGAAGTGCTTAATCACCGTAATCACCCCCCCCCCCTATAAACAAGAGCGGTAAGCCAGCTCACTGCAGTGAAGCGGGCGTGGACCACTGGCCGGCATTTCATTGCACGGCAGAAACAGTTGCATCCACTGCATGACACATAGGGTAGTACTGTCTATAGTTTTAACATAGCATGTTACAAATAGTTGTCTAACATATGTAAGTAAGTAAGTGAGTAAGTAGGTTAATGTATTTCCCCCTCACCATCATCATGTACAATATAAGGCATACAAAACCAATGAAGATGAGGTGGCTACCAGAGAATTATAAACTTATCGGGCTAGTAGCCAGTGATGATGACACCAGGAACCAATTAACTTGAAGATTTGTCTTTGTCATTTGTTCTTAATGGGGCATGACCACCAGACTGATTAATAATTTGGGTGAGGGTGGTCCCAGCAGTTGTGTTATAAGTGTAGGCAGTTGGGTTGTTCATACTGGAATGAGCATGGTGCATTAGTGTTAAACTCTCAAAGACAAACATGTTTGAGGCTTGCTGGAGAAAGTTGTGGGACAACGAATATGGTTATTTCTTGTGTGGCTTACAGCTGTACGAATCAACAGAAGACAGGATCTAACATCTCGTTATTTTCAAATAATTTATGTCACAAATTTTTGTACTGCGTTAGTGTATATGTGAATGAATGTAAAAGTTTCGAAAAAATTATGAAATATCAATATATTACAGATACGTTTGTTTTTCTTGGGGGTAGCATACATTAAGTGTTTCCCAGTAGTCACATTGATTAGGTGCAACATAACATGTTATACGGGTAGGATTAAGTTTTATAAATAATGTGTGCGTGCGTGTATGCATATTTGTAAGTCTTTTTTAAAACTCTACTTGATGTCAGCTCATTAATAAGATTTTTTTCTTTATGAAGTCATCTGCATTTAATGAGGCTCTCCCCTTTTTGGTCGTCGTTTGCCTTTTCTTCGTTGTATGAACCACTATCATGTAACTCATTCTGTACACATTGCAACATTCATTGCATTCTATGCATTTGTTTGACAAACCATGTGAAAGGTTGCCTACTAAAACAATTGACAGCTTAAATGAGAGAGCACATTTCTTTACATGAGGCGTGTCATTGGGCAAGTTGGCCAGATAGCATTCGAGAAAGATCTTGATCTGCAGGTGGAAATCGCTGTGATGGAGCAGCTGGGGAATGTGTTGGAAGATGGGAAAAGAATATTTTGGGGACCTTAGATCGAGAAGAATGTCCAACAGGGCTTAATGAGATTTTGACCACTTGCAGTCATTAGCTAATACATGTATAGAGCACTTCAGAAAGTTCAGTTTCGATCATGTTTAGTGGTGCTACTGTTATAGTTAATATGTTATGATATTTGATATACAAGGTGCATGGATAGACTGTGTACGTAATAAGGTATTAGGTATATATAGCTTTATAGTAATAATAAATAAAAAAGATACACGAAGTTCCTATATATACATATATTTTAAAGTTATATAAGGCATCTAGTTTTCCTCGATTTGTGACCTCTCTACTGCGTCGGTGGTTGTCGGGATCGGAGCGACGATTGTGAGTAGTTACGATAAACATGATGGAGGGATCTGTTGACCACCTCGATGTGTGCTTCCTTCACTTTGATGAATGTATCGAGTGGCGACATGTTCATTTTGCTGAAATCGGGGGGGGGGGGGTGATTGGATTTGTACTGCGTCGGTGATTTTTGGGATCGGAACGACTCTACCGAGTAATTGCGCCATCACGTGACGCCAATGTTTCCTGTGAAGGCAGCCACAAGCGGAAATGAGGATACAGTAGCGACGATCACGACGGTAGGCGGTTCTCTGACAAGTTCTTTCATGACTGACTTCCACTGTTCCCTGTGATGACTGCAACGAGAGAAAATAACTGGGAAATATATACGAAGGTTAAAACAGTAATAGACTATGAACTGTAGTAACAGACAATCGGTGAAACAACAAGGGTTAACTCAAACGGCACCACACTCGTTGCTTAGCAACGGTATAGATTCAGATGCGGACTACGATCAACGGTGAAAACATTGAGGGTTAAGGTGACGTAGCAACTTCTTGTTAACGAAACGGGTAGATGAAAGCAATGTTATTTACTTACAGTTGACCGAAGAGGACGAATAGGATAAATCCGATAGCCACGAATGCGCTGTCAGCAGATCGTTGGCAATTCCCGTTAGTTGTATAGCGAGAAATCGTCGAATGATTGTTGCGAAGGTGAACGGTGTGTATATCGGAAGCATGTCGTCACACAGACTGCTAGGTAAGAGTAGGCCTTTATAAAGGAATGGATAATTATTACGAAATGCGGTAAACAAGATAAGCATGGCAAGAAGAGAACACGGGATGCACCATGAGTGAAGGGAGCATGATAACAAGACGTCGAAGAGATGGAAAAAAGTAGGGTTAGTACGTGCAACGGGTACATAGAAATAGCAACAGTTTACCATGAAAGCGGACACGTGTCGCACGTTGGTCTTGGGAATCATAGAAATAGCAACAGTTTACCTAGGCAAACTTGTCCGCCCCACTCTTCGCCTCTGGGGCGAACGTCCACACCGGGTTTTGTTAACTCGCCGATTTGGGCTTTCCGTAGCCAAATGGCTACGGAACTAATAACTTAAGTTTTAAAACCGATACGCACTAACCGTTTCACATGTGTATTCTGTGACATACAACCGACATTTGCAGATCGCCACGCTCCTAGCGAGGGATCCGCGCACCAAGTCGACATTTCGCGGTGTCGTACCCAAATCCAAGAAGTGCGCATGTACTTCTGCTTGTACGGCCTACTGCCACTGCTTGCGGCATTCCGCACCTTCATGAGCGAACATTGCACCGAGTGGACTCATAATGACAATATACTTCAGAGGCCTCTGTCTAACGTTTGCGGACAATATGTTGTAGCTTATCTACTGCTTCATTGTAACGGCTTTCCGATGAGCACTTTTATCAATATATTTGGCGGCGCTCTAGTCGCTAATGTTTGTCGCGTGTTTGATTGGCTTAAACAGCTGAGACAAGGTAGACTGTATTATCACACATCATACATCGATTGAGTCTCTAGTGCGGGAGAGATCCCCGTAAGCTTCGGGCGTCTGACGTGGGAGAGATCCCAGTAAGCCCAACTTCATCACCATCATCCTTGTAACCTCTGGTACGGAAGAGATCCCCGTAAGCCCAACTTCATCACCATCATCCTTGTAGCCTCTGGTGCGGAAGAGATCCCCGTAAGCCCAACTTCATCACCATCATCCTTGTAGCCTCTGGTGTGGGAAGAGGTCCCCGTAAGCCCAACTTCATCACCATCATCCTTGTAGCCTCTGGTGCGGAAGAGATCCCCGTAAGCCCAACTTCATCACTATCATCCTTGTAGCCTCTGGTGTGGGAAGAGATCCCCGTAAGCCCCTCCTGCTGTATCGTGTCGTATTATGCCAATGAAACACGTGTACACTTTCTACGCTGTTTGTTCGTTGTTTCGTTATGATCCCTTCTATACCTAATAAAATACACGACTGTGGGCATCTCAGTAGATAAGGGGCCGATATTAGAAAGACCGGACTCGAGGTGGGTGTGCGAACTCGTGACGAATGTTACCTTCTTCCTCGATCGTATCAGCGATCATCCGATCGGTTGCGTAGGCTCGATCCTTCCCGTCTACGCGAAGAACAACAAAACCATCATCGGTCTGGAAAAAATATTCCAAGAGGTACATCGACAACCTATGTCTCTTCCGGTGTCTAGCCCTACATCGAGGTTGCGACGTACGTCGGTTGGAACCGGCAGTGAAGACGCTGTACGAAGGGCACGATGACACCAACGGGGTACCATTGCAAGATTTCACTGGGGTCACGCTCGAGGAATATATATTAATTAATTAAAATAATAATTTTTTAAAGTGAAACAATCGCAATAGTCCATCAAAATATAAATAAATTAATTAAAACGTCATCACAGAAAAGCATATAAAGTTCTCCATGACAATCGTTATAGTTCATAAAAAACATTTATCACACATTGCCATATGCACACTGGAAGAGGCGAGTCTTTAGTTTGCGGTTCAATAATGTCAATGAAGGGAGAGCGGTAGTGCATTCCAATGTGTGGGGCCAGTTGTTCCAAAACCGCGTCTGCCGATGGACTTGGACGGTGGTGGTACAGCTAGCTGTAGATCATCATAAAGCTGCCGTAGCAGGGGATTTTTGGTTCTTTGATTTAGCAAGTCCGACATATGGGCCGGTGCCATATCATTCATAGCCTTATATATATATATATATATATATATATATATATATATATATATATATATATATATATATATATATATATATATATATATATATATATATATATGCATATAATATATTATATATATATATATATATGATATATATATATATATATTTATATATATATTTATATATTATATATATATATATGTGTGTGTGTGTGTGTGTGTGTGTGTGTGTGTGTGTGTGTGTGTGTGTGTGTGTGTGTGTGTGTGTGTGTGTGTGTGTGTGTGTGTGTGTGTGTGTGTGAGTATATATATATATATATATATATATATATATAAAATTCAACGTACTCGTTTATATATATATATATATATATATATATATATATATATATATATATATATATATATATATATATATATATATATATATATATATATATAAACACCAGTACTTTGAATTTAATGCGTTGCCTGACAGGCAAACAATGCAGATCCATTAGAACTGGTGTGATATGTGCAGAAAAAAGTGTAAGCGTAACCAGGCGTGCTGCCCTATTGTGTATCTTCTGTAGGCGTGTCAAGTGATACTCGAGTATTTCCAGCATGAGGGCATTGCAGTAATCCAGACTTGAAACAATCAGAACAATGGAAATCTGTTTTGAGTGGGGTACCACAGGGATCAGTATTAGGCCCTATACTGTTTTTAATATATATAAATGATTTGGACGATGACATATCTAGCAAGTACTGAAATTTGCAGATGACACAAAAGTATTCAGAAAGGTTACTAAAGATACAGATAAACAAAGTTTACAGGATGATCTAGATAAATTAGTGAAATGGTCAGAAAAATGGCAAATGTTATTACATTTTGGGAAGTGTAAATGTATACACATAGGACATGGAAACATGGACGAAGAATATAAAATGGGGGGATGCTGTTCTAGGTAGAACCACACAAGAAAAGGACTAGGAGTAACATTTAGTGCTGACATGAAAGTTTCATAGCAATGTGGGATTGCTGCTTCGAAAGGAAATCAAATTCTAGGGCTAATTAGGAGAACTATCATGTATAAGGAGAAACAGCTAATTGTACCTCTGTACAAAGCAATAGTTAGACCACATTTGGAATATTGTATTCAAGCATGGAGGCCGTATCGTAAAAAGGACATAGACAAGCTAGAAAGAATAAAATGAAGAGCAACTAAAATGATTCCAGAATTGAGAAACCTTAGTTACGAAAGTCGCTTATTACAATGTGGTTTGACAACACTAGAGACCAGGAGACTAAGTGGAGACCAAATAGAAGTGTTTAAAATAGTGAATGGTTATGAGGATGTTGATAGGAATATGTTCTTCAAACTTAAAGAAAGCAGTAGAACCAGAGGACACAAAGCAGCATTAGTTAAGGAGCAGTGTAGGTTGGACATGAGAAAGTACTCTTTCTCACAGAGGGTGATAAATGAATGGAACAAACTGCCAAATGATTGTGTTAATGCTAGTAATGTGAATATGTTTAAACATAGAATTGACAGATATTTGATAAGGGCGGGCTACACATAAATGAGAAAATTGTTGGACTCTCGATAAGCCAATGGCTTCCTTGTCCACTTGCCATCTGGAACTTGTTGTTTGGGATGGCAATCTTGTTAAATCTTGTGAAAAATGACCAATGAGTGACATACACGCTTCGTGATGTAGGGCCTAATGGATTTGATATGTCGTAGATGGAAGTTACACTTCTTGCAAACAGCATCAACATAATGCCGTATGCTCATATGGTATCAAAATGAGCTCCCAAGGTTCTGACATAAACACCAGACTTGATGGTAGCACCAACAACCGAAGGTTCTTCGGTAGTCCAAATTTCCTCGGGTTGAGTTTAAGCTGAACTGTCCAGCTTTTGATCTTATTGATGCAGTCACAGAGTGTTCCACAGCGTGCCTCTTTAGTAAGTCCTGCACTGGTGCCGTGTACACAGTGAACAGCAGCGAGGCTTGTGGAACACCATACCTCAGAGGACGTTCGTCGGATGTGTCTGACCCAATCTGCACGCGCTGGGTACGATCTGACATGTATGAACTGAACTATGTAAGGCACACTCGCCTACACACATCGCAAACTGATCGAGAGAAACGGCATAGAATGGGTCTCGGACATGTATGGACAGCCTATAATTTTGTTATTGCAGCAGCCGCGCGAGTAGCATTGCGTGGGCCGTGAGGTCCAGTGATTTCTGGTGTATAACTTTAACTTTCTGGACCGGTGCATTGGACTAAGGATGCGAGGGGCACTTAATATTTTGACTGGGAGCATATGGCTCAATCGCCCTCTTAAATCCTGCAATAATACTTAATATTGCTCAAACTGTTCCTGTTTTCGAATACAGAAACGACGAGCGGCTGAGTGATCGTTGTATTTGTATTTAGCCACTAGGTATAATTAACCTGTGGCTGCAACGAGGTCAAAGGTCGCGTATCGTGCACCTGGAGTGGCTATTCGATCAGCCGTAATGCGTCCATTTAAATTATATATTCACCAGTATTAATAGAAAGTTATCGTGTCGTGCTAGACGCTACTGGTAAACACGCAGACAATGGGCGAGCTACTACTGAAGAAAGAGGCATTTGCTTTAAATCACGTCGTCGTTGCTGCCATTACGGAGGGGCTGTGGCAAGAAGTGGGAGTTGGGAGGTTGGTCCTAGTAATGGTTGAATATGGGAGGTTGGCCAAACAACTAGATGGGAGTTGGGAGGCATGACTGGTAGGGGTGGGATGTTGCCCTAAAAAGATGGGGGTGGGAGATTGGTCCCATAAACAGATGGGGGATGGGATGCTGCCCCCCAAAAAAAAAACAGGTGGGAGAATAACACCCCTGCTATACGCCCTCATTACGTTTTTCCCATAACGATTGTGAACTAAACTACATAACCAAACATTTTCACATGTCCTCACTCACTAATATCAGCGCGGTGTCCTTTTCCAATTACATGGATAATGGTTGTCTAGTTTATAGAGAATTCTCAACGTAGTCAAGAGAAGAAAGGTAATTTTCAGTGCTATAAAATGGCACTTGACATTATATAATGTTGAATGTCATGTAAGAAACCGAGATGTTTAGAAAATGCCTAAAGTTTCACAATTACTGAGATACACCTAGAAGGTTAATATATCAGATATATGATAAATTGATCTTGCATATTGCAAACTGAATTGGTGGTGGTTATGGCTGTTTTGTTAACCGACGTTTGTATTCCTACGGCTCTAATTTAGAATGCTGTAATACTAACCAATTTGATGGTAGAGAATTTGAGGTAGTATGTAGCATGCCTATTTAAATTGGTATAAAACTAATAGTATTTTTACATTTATTTATAAAGCGCCGGATATCCGGAATAAAACTAATGGTCTTAGGCTAATAAAATACGTATAGATATTATATTATAATTATTATTAAATAACATATATCCAATATGTCAAAATACATACATAATGCATAATAATCATGCTTTCACATTAAACATGTTTCATAAGAAAAATATGTATAACTACTTTCGCATGTTGCATGCCTCGTTACTTTTAAGGTGTTTATGATTATTGTGCGTACGTGAGTCGGAATTATAAGTCTGCGTGTCTGTATTTTTGTAGATATATGGTATCGACACCTAGCTCCGAACTGGCGGCAGCGCTGACAGCATTCCTGCTGCTGTTACTCGCCACGTTTGGCCGCCATGTTTCGGGGGCCACGTCACCGTTCATGCGCTGTCCGCTCACCTGCCACTGTGTCGGTAATTACACCAGTACGGTGGTGTCGTGCGCTAACAGCCACCTGACTGACGTCCCGCAACTTCCTGTCGGCACAGGGAGGATTTTGATTAGCGGAAACAACATCACGCGCCTACGTGCTGATTCATTTTCGGAACTTCGCAAACTGAGGACAATCCGCATACACGAGAACAACATCCAGTCAATTGATGAGAAAGCTTTTAAGGGATTGTCGTCGCTAGATAAGTTGTTTTTGTCTGAAGAATCTTTGTCTTCTTTTGAAAATGGAATATTTCGTTTCTTCACCAACTTGACGAAGCTAAGCATGCGCGTGAAACTGACAGAGGTACCACAAAGAGAGATATGTCTGCTAAAGCGTCTCCGCATGTTAAAACTGGCGCACTTTCAATTTCCTTCTGCAATATTTCATCCCTGTTTTAAAGAACTCACCGAACTAAGAATGTTATCACTGAGCTTCATGGAAAATAGTAATATATCTAGTGCGACCTTTTATCCATTTCGGGCTTCTCTGACGGAGGTACGCGTTATCCACTGCGGACTGCGTCGTTTACATGTTGATATGTTCAAGGACATGTCCAGGTTACTACTGCTAGATCTAAGCCAGAACGCTATATCTTCTCTACCGAACAATATATTCGCACCTCTTACTCACTTGTCACAACTGAGTATTGCCGAAAACAAATTGAATGTCATCTCGGGCGAGCTACTGCAGCCGTTACGGTACTTGGCTCAACTGAACATCGGGTTTAACTCATTCGCGAATGTGACGCTTGGAGAAGAATGTCTCAACATGACTCGGCTGCAGCAACTAGTACTCAGCGGCATCAACCTGACGTCACTCAATAATGACACATTCCGTCACTTACGTCAGTCCCCCCTTATCGAGGTAGATATGTCCAATTGTCGCTTACGAGCCATCAGTAATGGCGCGTTCCGGCAGCTGCGCAACCTTACTGTGTTGACCTTGAATAACAACGCATTGAACAATTCCGTCTTGCGTGATGCCTTCTATGGCCTGCAGGGGTCACCACTGCGTGAACTGCGTCTTTCCGGTGTACATCTGCATGATTTATCACCAACATTATTTGACGGTCTGAATGACTGCAATATTACAACTCTTACTTTTAAAAGTTCCAATATTCCAGCAATCAAGAGAGGCGTATTCCGCAATCTGCGTAAACTAACCAAGCTAGATTTGAGCGGCAACAAGATCGGAGTGTTCGAGGATAACTCGTTCGAGGACCTGGAAACGTTGTCGCGTCTAGACCTCGATAGGAATAGGATTGTTGAGTTGCGTTCAGCCAAGCGACTAGGCATCTCACCGGGGCTGTCAGTCCTCAGTGTGATCAGGAATGCGATTGTTTACATCAACGAGGACTCGCTGCTCGGCTACGACAACTTGACGGCACTGTTGCTGGGGGGTAACAACATCCGAAAGATCAGTGTGAACGCATTCACCCACACACCTTGCCTAACCATGCTGGATCTCTCTGACAATAAAATCGAGTACATCCAGCCGGGCACCTTCGATTCACTGCCAGATTTGCACGAATGCCTCTTATATCGCAACGTCATCCAGATACGCGAACCAACTCTGTTTCAGGTTTGTCAGACTATTTATTTCTGGATGAAAAATAACAGAAGTTTTATACAATGAATTCGTATATGTACTTTGACCTGTTTCATAGGTGTCATACGGAGTGTGGACATGAACAAGTAGACGTATGTGCTTGGTGCAAGGTTCACGATAATCGTAACATTGGTGGAAGGCTCATGATAATCGTAACATGCTTATAAATCCATACAACTGATATTTTTTTCTAAATTGTTTTAGAGTCCCTGTTAAAAAATAGTTGAAATATAGGTCAGTGTGAGTTGAAATATAGTTCTACAAGAGTTGAAATATAGGTCACTTTGAATACATCTGAAATTATTGCTATCTTCCGAAAAAAAACTTAGGACATATTCAATACAAATTGCATTTCCACCATAAATCATCAGTTGTCCCTCGTTCTAATAATTACTTTTGCGCTTCCCCGTTCACGATTATGCTTAATGATTCTGTTTTGTTGCGCATCTGAGATCAGGTTCTTGAGGATATAAGCACCATATAAGTTAATTATTATTATTATTATTATTATTTGAAACATAGTTCGGTATCAGATGGAATATAGTTCAGTGTTGAAATGTAGGTCAGTATGAGTTGAAATATAGGTCAGTGTGAGTTGTCAGTGTGAGTTGAAATATAGTTCTGTATGAGTTTAAATATAGGTAAGTGAGAGATGAAATATAGGTCAGTTTGAGACGAAATGTAGGTCAGTGTGAATTGAGATATAGGTCAGTGTGAATTAAGATTTAGGTAAGTGTGAGTTGAAATATAGGTCAGGGTGAGTTGAAATATGGAACAGTGTGAAACGAAATATAGAACAGTGTGAGATGAAATATAGGTTAGTGTGAGATGAAATATAGGTCAGTGTGAGATGAAATATAGGTCACTGTGACATGAAATATAGGTAAGTGTGAGTTGCCCTACAATACACTTGTACGTTAGTTGCGCCATCGTCCTCCTAGCGGTGGCATGTGTCTAGGAAGACTAACTTGTTATTCTCTTACAATCGCTGCCTTGAATTTATCTAAGTCTATACATATTTTCAAAATGCATGTTTTACACTTGACGGTTTGTGTTATGAACTACACCAACTTCTCATTTGTGTATAAGGCATTTTAATAAATATAATGTTTGTTGCATAGGTGTTTCCCAAGCTTGACTACAATTTGTAATATATGGAAAAACAAAGAGCATCTCGGTTTGTAAATGATCATTGCAATGTTCGATTGCAATGGCGATAGAACTTCTAAACCGAAACGGGACCCAATGTTCTGCCTGTTCTTAATTTAGTGCAATGTCGACGTTCGCAAGGTTTCGTCTCTTCTCCGAATATCATACCCAACACTTTTTGCAGATGACTTGTTCACCATCAAGTTTCACACAAAAGTGTGAGTTTGTGTTGGTTTTGCTGTCTTTAGTATGTTAATGTTTCTTACATACTTTCAGCGGTTGCATCTTCTGACACATCTGGACATCTCACAGAACCCCTTTCTCTTTCGTGTTTCTGCGATACTCCCGTTCGTCTTGCAGAACATGCGCAACTTGAACAAACTTAGCCTTCACGGATGCGGAATTAGGGAACTTCCCGTCGGCATGTTCACCAACACGACGCAGCTGACAACTGTCGTCCTCAGCGGCAACGCCATCAAGTCGTGGAACCCGGATGTTTTTGCACCGTTGCGCAATCTGAGTCTACTTACTTTGGCGCGAAACCAGATCGTTTCTGTGAACGTCGCCTCGTTCTCCCACCTGACATCACTGCGCCGGCTCGACCTATCGCGGAACCCATTTGCGTGCAACTGCGACTTGATGTGGTTCCTTGAATACGTGCAGAACAACAACATCTTCGTAATCGACATTGGAAGTTCGTCGTTATACACGTGCGCCTCGCCAGAGTCACTGCACGGCGTAACCGTTTTGCGTGCCGAATTATCGTCAGAAGATTGCGTCACCCACACCGATCTCGTTGTCACCTTGTCGACGGCGGCGGCCATTGCCGTGTCGGCGATTGTGTTTGCTCTGGTGTACAGAGGCCGCTGGTACATTCGTTACTACATCTTCCTGGTTCGCTCGCGACGTCGCCGTTACCTCGAACTGACTGACGGCAACTTCGCCTACGACGCGTTCGTCGCCCACTGCAGCAAAGACCTAGACTGGGTCGTCAGACGTCTACTGCCGCGACTCGAGGCAGAAGGTCGCTACCGGTTGTGCCTCCATCAGCGAAACTGGCCCACCGGTCCGATCATCGAAAACATCGCCGAGAGTATCGAAGCGAGTCGCAAAGTTATCATCGTTATGTCCAACAGCTTCGCTCAGAGTCAGTGGTGTCAGGTTGAGTTGGCGATGGCTAGTGGACGTCGCCTTAGCAACTGCCGCAAGGACCTCGTTCTCGTGCTGCTCGAGACGATCTCAGAGGAGAACCTCACCGCCACCTTGCGACGTCTCCTAACAACCTACACGTACCTGAAATGGAACGAGAGAGAGGAGGAGAAGTTCTGGAGGGCGTTGAGGAAGGCACTCCAACCGCCACCAGGGGCGCCACCTATACAGATGCGATCAGTTCAGTAGAGGATGTTATGGATTGGAGGGAGGGAGAGAGGGAGAGAGGGAAGGAAGAGGGAAGTGCGAAAGCGGGCGTGAGGGAGGGGCGGAGGGAGGGAGGGAAGAAAGGACGGAGGGAGGGAGGGATGGACAAATGCAGAGAGGGGGAAGAGCAAGAACATATCACAAATATGCTAAGTCAGATTATTATTGACGTTTAAGGATGGGATCATTTAAATTGTAGTTGGATTCTCCAAGTGCGAGTCGTGGCTTGTACAGATCATTGAAGAGTCGTGACATCTGCTGATGATTGTATGACAAATTGCTCGTTATAAATTTGAACGAAAGAGGAACTTTCATCAATTAGCGGAATATCGATTTAATAGAAACTTAGTGTAATGGTTTTTAGTGACGATGAATATGGAACCGAAAACAGTGTTTTGAAAATATATATGCGGCTGAATGTGATTGTTTAGTTTTATCATTGCACATACTTATTGAACACTATTGTCCTCTTGTATTGCGTGTTTCCACATTGCCATGATTCATGATAGTATAAATGCTTTATATAATTGTGTTGCACATGATGACGTTAATTAGGACATTATGCTATACTATAAATAATACAGCTTGCCTGATTGTTTTTCTTTCTGTAGCTTTCTACTTCTTGGCGATGTTAGCCAAACTAATCACAGTATTATATGTATATATATATATATATGTATATATATATATATATATATATATATATATATATATATATATATATATATATATATATATATATATATATATATATATATATATATATATATATGTATACATATATATATATATATACATATAATAATAGGCTTTTTCCATACCGCCGCCGCCACTGCCGCCATCAAGGCGACGGCAGTGACGGCGCCGCCACGGAGCACGCGCGCGTGTTCCGTGGCGGCGGCGGTACGGAAAAAGCCTAACCCCAACCTCTTGTCGGTTGTATAACCCTAGATAGACTGCATCGAGACAGTGCTGTTTGCACAATCCTACCAGCTTTTTAGCGGCGACGGTACGGAAAAAGGTGTAACCCCAACCTCTTGTCGGTTGAATAACCCTAGATAGCCTGCAAGAAGGTGTAACCAATATCAAAAAAGACGAGACGAGTGGAAGCGCACAAGCCAAAGTCCATCAACAACGACTGATCAATGTCAAAAAAGATAAAACGAGTGGCAGCACACAAGCCAAAGTCCACTAATAGCGACTGACCAATGTCAAAAAAATAAAACGAGAGGGAGCGCACAAGTCAAAGAAGTCAAAGTCCATCAACAGCGACTGACCAATGTCAAAAAAGACAAGACGAGTGGGAGCGCACAAGTCACCTACCTGACACTTACAGTGTCCATTGTCACCTCACTAACCATTACAGGCCAATATTAACTGCGTATGTAACGCCTTTTACCAAGTATGCAATGCATTCAGCTATGTAGTAACACGTTTAGCTACGTATGTCCGCCTGTCTGTTCGCTATCTTCATTTCCGTCCACTACCATCTTCGTATACAGTCCTGTATAGTCACCCCATGCACCAGAATATTCTTTCATTACTGGTCAGTTCACCCCATCCACAATTGCCCTTCGTAGCATCTTCAAACATTTTATTTACCGCCCATCTCTCCTTTCATTCATCCCCTCCCACTACCCCCTACATTGACCGCCGTTCGTCTACCTCTGCAAGAATATTCATCCATTACTGGCCACCTGCATCTCCATCCACATCCGTTCGTTGACTCTTCATCCATCAATGCCCTCCACCCCCAATCTTCACATACGTCTGACTGCACGAAGTGGCGAAATAACGATTTAGCAAAACAACCTTTTCCTTTAACTGTGTGACATTTTGTGTGTGTTTTTTTTAACTACGTATGCGTTTTTGTCACATATGTAAAGCTGTTTGCCAAGGATATAACACATTCACTATGCAACGCGTTTAGCTGTTCTTCCCGTAAAATACACGGTCAACTTAATTAGGTCAAATCTCAACTTAATTAAGGCAAATTATTATAATGTATATAACACTTGGTATTACTCATTATCTACTCTGTCTACATACTTGATTTTATTACTGTACATACTGCATGGTTGAATGTGATTTAAAGTATGTTTTTATGCTATCTCCTCAGTGTAAGACGTATTTCCATTTTTTTTACAATAAAGTTATTATAATTATATTATTATTATTATTATGTCAAATGAACTAGGTCAAATGG
Organism: Lamellibrachia columna; assembly: GCA_963662155.1. NCBI lineage: Eukaryota > Metazoa > Annelida > Polychaeta > Sabellida > Siboglinidae > Lamellibrachia > Lamellibrachia columna. The sequence goes on from OY759274.1 coordinate 8,885,894, forward strand.
CAACATTAATTAGGTCAAATATCATATGATTTGAAGTCAAAACACAAACTTTTCGAAATATAATGGAGCGTTTAGGGTGGCGCCCTCGTATCCGTTTCGCTACCCCCTAAACCTAACCCTACCCTAACCCAACCCCTCCTATCGCTACCCTCGAGTTCTAACCCTACCCTAACCCTGACCCCTTCCTAGCGAAACGGACGTTGGAGCCTGCACCAGACACTGACAGCTATTGCGTCATGGGGAACCGTGTCTACTGCAAGGCATGTGCTTTTCCTGCAGCTAGATTTTTACTTCCCATTACGTAAGCGATTTCTTGACGACTGCACTCTCGTCTGGCGTATTTATCTCGCTCCAGGAGTAACCCTTGTGCAAACTGGATCTTTTGAAATTAATGAGCAGTGACGTTTTTTCTATACCAGCTATCATGTACTTAGTAACAATGTATCAAATGTCATTAACTAACCAAATTACGGACACATATGAATGTAGGGGCAATGTATGGAGTTGCTCTTAGGGACAGTCAGACGGAGGTAAATGGTGGAAGTGGTGACCAGTAATGGAAAAAAAAGGTCAACGGATGGTACATGCTGTGGAGACAGCGCTGTGTATGCCATTGGAAGAATAGCTAAACGCGTTACTACATAGTGAATGTGTTACACACTTATAAAACAGCGTTACATGTGTGACAAACCGAATTAGCTAAGATTGGTAAAATGTCACGCAGTTAAATAAAAATACACAAAAATGTCACAACAAAAGAAAATAACAGGTAACGCAGTTAAAGAAAATGACTGCGAAATGTCTCGCAGTTAAAGAAAATACCAATTGTCTCATCGTGTGTGTCTACCGGCGGGAGTATACACATTTTAAAAGCATGCAACAATGTTTCCAGTCACGAGACTACCAATGAAACACGAATACTAAAATAGTTGCTGATGTCATTGCAGTCGTTGCGCATTCTTTTTTATTTTTCTTTCATACACCCAGTCAAGAAAATTACAGCCTAATTTAATCTCTTTGACAAATTCGCAATTAACTCTGAATTAAGTGCTCGCTTAACAGTAGGTATTACAGGATAGTTCACAGTCGTGTTACCCAGGTGTCTAAAAAGGCCTGCAGTAACTATTCCAGTCACTAGCCTGAGAACACATCCTAGAGTATCGTAGCACTAACAAGACAACTTGGTTCACCAAAGGTTTAAAACGTGCTGGGGTCACGAAAAAGAGGCTGTATACAGCATTTGTTATATCTATATATTCTGAATCTGCGCATATGTACAAAACTTATAAAAGCAAATTAACAATTATATTAAGACCCACTAAAACAGCACTACAGAAAAACAATGTTAAAGGTACCTGGAATTGGATTTAATTTTTTGTTGTTGGTACAAATGGTGGTCCAAATCTAGCAAAACATATTTCATTGTCTGATAAGGATGTGTATATTTAATGCAATCAACGAAGAGCATGCAAAAATACAAATACAACATGTGATAAACTAATATTTAGGTTTCAAGAATGGTGTGTGTAGTAGCTAAAAGGTTGATTCCATAGATACAGTAGAACCAGTTACAAAAAAGCACCCGTTGGAAACAGCCACCCCTTAAACCCCGTGTTTTTGTCAGATCTACGCATTTGTACATCTCACCAGCCTCTGTAATCAGACCAGTTTATCTTGGTCACATGGGTGGCCTATTTAGAAGACTAATATGTATGTAGTTTTTTTCACCATCCATTTTTTTTTTACGCACACACACACACACACAGGATAATTTAACAATAGTGTTGTTGAGATTTTTGTTTAGATTGCTCAAAGTGTACAGTAGAAAAAATATCTACGAAAACACCTTTCATATGTTTATATTGTAGGTTAGCGATGTCAAACATTTGCTGTCATAGCATCATTACTTCAATACCGCAGGAAACCTAAGAACGATTTTATTTTCCAACAAATATTCACATAACTGCTTGATTATTTTTAACCAAACATGCCATAACTTTGTAAGAAAATTTAAAATTGTGTCAGTTTTAACAGGATGTCGGTTAAATTCCAGACTTGTCAACATTTATTGTTTGGGTGACTGCTTTTATACTTCTAGTTGATAAGATACAAGGTGAATGGTTTAATTTCGATACGCCACCATAAAAGGGTGTCATATGACCAGATACCCGGTGCGGCAATCTTTTATACATTCAATAAAAATGGTACAGCAAAAATGACACATGGTTTAGAAAATGGTAGAGAAATGTCATACAGTTTAAAAAATTACAGACATAGGGCTAACGCCATGATGTTATGACGCTCGTATATACAGTTAGCAAATTAAAGTGTACCACAATTAACTAAGATTAGTCATACAATGCAAGTGTACCAAAACATACATAAACTATAGATGCAGTTCTTACAACGATGCACGTTGTTACATCGATCGTAACAGCGCTAGCCGCACCCCGTTCGTTGCTAAGGCAACCGGAGTCCACAGTCCACGGTCCACTCGTTCGTCTATACTGATGTACTTACCTCGCCCAGTGTTTTAAAATAGCTCTCTGCTATAGCGCGCCCCGACAGGCGTGGTATTACAATAATAATTCATAATCATATTATGTAATACTTGTAGTGATTTTGTTTATATTACTATATTCTGACGATTATGTTCATAATTAATTGTTTTGTACTTCTTGCATTGTTTGGTTAGTTATAACAAATATATTATAATCATACGCAGAGTTTGTTCTTTTCTTCACAGAACCTAGCTTAGATAGATTTAAGTGCAAATGACCGGCTTACGTCCAGTGCGCAAACCAACGCTTTAACAACAATGCTAATATCACTACAGAAAACCGTGTTATTTATCACGCGCATTTCCCGATTACCTTAGCATACAGGTGAATGTGGTAAATACTTAGTTTCAATGCGTTAACATGCAACTAAATGCGATAAATACTTAGTTAAAAAGCATTACCATACAGCTAAATGTGGTAATTCCTTAGTTAAACAGCAGTAACATATAGCTAAATATGGTAATTTCTTAGCTAAAAAACGTTAACACGCAGCTAAATGCGGTAATTACTTAGCTTAAAAGCGTTAACATACAACTAAATGTGGTAATTATTTAGGTAAAAAGCGCTAACATACAGCTAAATGTGGTCATTTATTAGCTAAACAGTTTTAACATATGTGGTAATTACTTAACTTAAAAGCGTTAACTTGCAACTAAATATGGTACTTATTTAGCTAAAAATGCTAATTACATAGCTAAAAGTTGTATTTGCTTAGCTTAAAACCGTTAACATGCAGGTAAATATGGTAAATAATTAGCGTAAAATCGCTAACATACAGCTAAATGTGGTAATTTCTTTTTTTAAAAGCGTTAACCTACAGCTAAATGCGGTATTTACTTAGCTAAACTCATTAACATGTAGCTGTATTTGGTACTTACTTAGCTTAAAAGCGTTAACGTACAACTAAAAGTGATATTTACTTTGCGAAAACAAACTTAACATAGAATATGGTATATACTTAGCTAAATAGCGTTAACATACAATTAAAAGTGATACTTAATATGAAAAAAGTTAACATAGAGCTAAATGTGGTACATACGTAGCTAAATAGCGTTAACATACAATTAAAAGTGAAACTTAATATGCTAAAAGCGTTAACACACAGCCAAGCATGGCAATTACGTAGCTAAAATGTGGTGACATACAAATAAAAGTTATATTTACTTAGCTTAAAAGTGTTAACATGCAGATAAATGTGGTAAACACTTAGCTTAAAAGCATTACATACGTAACTAAGTGTGACAAAATACATATAAAAGCGGTATTTCTTAGACAAATCTATACTCTCTCTCATTACTCGTGCTACGTATGTTTCATACGATAACCAATGCCCTAAATATGTTAGATGTACGCATACAGGTCAACTCGTCGATGCATACCCGCTGTCTTTATTAGCCAGGCAGGACGTCACGTGGTCTACTCCTCTTAGAGACACGACAAAAAGAATAATAATGAAATCCGAATTTCATCTTAGCGGGCATAGAATAAATTACTGCACATCATTGTGCAAATGAGGGGCTTATCTTTCAACTTGTTCAGACATCCAGTGGGCGAACCAACGCTTTAACTACAGCGCTAATATGATTACTTTTAAAACGCGCATTTCCCGAGTACCAAAATCCACTAGTCAACTGTTAGTATCGCCGTAATGCGTCCTTTCGGGAACGCGACAGAGCGGTGTCATATTACGGAATACGCGGTGAATACTTCTGCTCGTACGGCCTACCGCCGCTACACGGCGCATTTCGCGTGTTCCTGAACGAACATTGTTCCGAGTGGACTCACAATGCCAAGAGAGTTCATAGTCCTCTATCTAACGTGTGCGGACAATACTGCATAGCTTATTTGGTGCTTCGATGTAACGGCATACCGATGAACGCTTTCGTCAATACATTTGGTAGCGATTTAGTAGCTAACGATTGTCGCGCTTACCTCATTAATCATCCACGATTGTTATGATTGAAACTCATACGCATAACTTTTATGAAACTATAACCGACGAATCACAGCTCTTTACACCATTCACCGATAACGTACTGAACCCTGATTGATTAGATGTCTCATTCATTGATACCGTACTCAATAACCGTCACGTCAGCGATATGTGGGTTCCCCCTGGGTTTTCCCTATATAACCGCCACGTCAGCGATATGTGGGTTTTTCCCACTAACCGCTACGTCAGCGATATGTGGGTTTTTCCCGAAATTGAAAAAAAAAAAAAAAAATTAAAATTAAAAAAAATTAAAATTAAAAATTAAAATTTTTAAATAAAAATTAAAATTAACCAATGTCTATTTTTAGAAAATTTAAATTAACCAATGTCTATTTTTAGAAAATTAAAATTAACCAGTCTATTTTTAGAAAATTTAAATTAACCAATGTCTATTTTTAGCTACCACCAAAAATCGACCAAAATTGCCGCCACAATTGCTTATTGAAAAAGACTTACATACTACTGCCGTATATTCGGAATAGGCTAATAAAATACGTATAGATAACACGTATCCAATATATCAAACTACATGAATAATGCATAATAATAATTAGTTCACAGTAAACATGTTTCATCAGAAATATATGTATGACTGCTGTTGTATGTTGCATGCCTCGTTACCTTTAAGTTGTTTATGATTATTGAGCGTATGTGAATCGGAATTATAAGTCTGCGTGTCTATATTTTTACAGATCTATGGTATCGACACCTAGCTCCGAACTGGCGACAGCGCTGACAGCATTCATGCTGCTGTTACTCGCCACGTTTGGCCGCCATGTTTCGGGGGCCACGTCACCGCTCCTGCGCTGTCCGCTCACCTGCCAGTGTGACGGAAGTTACACCAGTACGGTCGTGTCGTGCGTCAACAGCTACCTGTCTGACGTCCCGCAACTTCCGGTCAGCGTTTGGAAGATTTTGATTAATGAAAACAACATCACGCGCCTACGTGCTGATACATTTTCGGAACTTCGCAAACTGAGAACAATCCGCATATTCGAGAACAACATCCATTCAATTGATGAGGAAGCTTTTAAAGGATTTTCGTCGCTAGATATGTTATATTTGTTTGAAGAATCTTTGTCTTCTTTTGAAAATGGAATATTTCGCTTCTTCACCAACTTGATGAAGTTAAGCTTGCGGGTGAAACTGACAGGTATAACAAAGAGAGATAATAATTTATTTTATAGCACTTTACAATGCTACGACACTCCTTGTCAATAACACGCTTTTTGACACAACTTAAGAAAAGTAAAAAGTCATGCCTTCACTAAAATATAGATGTCTTCTACATACTGAAATATAAATGTCTTCTACATACTGGAAATATATATGTACAGTGTCAGAGTAAACAAAACAACAGCTCGGCGCTCATTGTCCTGAAGCAGCCATGAAATATACTTTTCCAGTCTAACAAAACAAACGCGTTTAAATATGCATATGCACTATACATTTATAATATAAAACATGTAAATCGGCTTGATCATACAAATCAGAGGCTTACACATGTTAAAAGGCTTTGGTGTAAAGAAAGCATGTACAAAAACACTAAAAACGAATTAGTATGCATATCAACCTACATGTTCACATAATAGTAGTATGTACAATGCCTTGTATCAAAACATACCGAGTTATACAATAGCTAACTTGCACACCAAACTACATGTATCCCCGACACCCTATTTGGTGGTTTGGTCACTTTGCCACGCTCTTGGAAATTGCAGTTATCCTCTAGTAGGTAACTCATTCGGAGTAACGGAGATTCGGATTCGTGTTGTGACACCCCATTTTGCGCCGTATTTACCTTTCGGCGGGACATCATGATTATGATAGTCGCAATCACCACACAAATCTAACCGATTGCCACAGTCCAGGAAATATGCCCTGCGTATGTACCTCATATTAGAGTGTCGTCACCGGAACTAATTGCTAGCTTATCCAGCTGGATTTTATTTCGCCCATAGACTTCCACACTGGACTTTTCATGTGTCTTTATATAGTTTCGTGGGGAATTATTTCAAGAAGGAACATGGGTGGAACGGCAAGCTGACTCATCGAGTTTGCATACGTTTGCCCCTTGGTGTCTGACACTGCATTCGCTGGTTGCGGCGTCCCCGTCAGCTGACGTAGTTCGCTGGTTGCGAGTGGGAAAGTCGATCTTCTACTAACACAAAAGTATCATCGTCACAACATTTGGCTATGTATATAATACATTTAGCTAGAGAAAGGACGCATACGTGAACCAAGAAGCAGCTGGCGTGTTCGCATATTCCAGTTCGCACCCAGCTGAGATAACCAGGTCCAGAAAAGAATGTAAGTCTAATACGTTTATTATTATAATCTGGTTAACGTACGGGTAGACTTTCCGTGCCACGGTAAGTGTGCGACCTCTGTAGTTTTTCCCGTTCAATGTGTTCTAGTGCTCGAATGGGGCTCTGCAGAACCGAAACTATAAGCCGGAGACATCACGCGCGTCTGAGTAATAATGGTATTTTTAGCCACTAGGAATACAAATGAAGTGAATGGCACTGCATAAAAAACTACTAATGAAAACAGCAAAGCAAATTGGCATATACCACTTGCAAAAGTGTTCCACTTGTGAAACGAAGGAATGGTTCCGTTTGAATTGAGAAAACCAAACATCATGCCCCTATTCATTAACGGTTCGCGAAATAAATAAGATAATTACATACCAGTGAGTTTAACATTAGTGCTGTACAAGAAGATCTAGACCAATTAGGGGCTATCCATCAAGTACGTCACGTTACTTGTTGCCTTTTGTTACACCCACCTATCTTCACGCTTCGCAACGCTAGCCAGCCGAAACACCCCCTTAAAAGTCATCTCCGTTTTGAGCTATTTTGATATTCGTTGCATGTCTTCATTGTTTCGCAGTTCATCAGTATAATATAGTATAATATAGAATAATATAGGTCTGTTTAACTAATATTACACCAAACGTCCATGTTATTGTACGTTTAGTATGTGTAATAATGAAGACAGTGAAGCCCTTGGGAGTTGTGCTCATTACTAATACACTCGTGACTCAGAGTAGTGACACACTAAGAGACACCCACTTCTGCTGATGTGCCTACCACACATACATAAATAGAACACCCATTAGTAAAATTATAGTCTATATGGGAATCATAAATGATGTAACTATGTGACCTACCCACACACTAGACATCCTCTCAATGGTTCACGCTGCTACCCAAGTAGATAATTGGTGACCCAGACACGAGTGCTGTTTGGGGAGTGCAATGAATGTAGACGTCGGACATTGAGCGTGAGAAAGGACCCAGAAAGGAATTAGGACGCAGCGTGTGTTGAGCTGAGCTACCCAGGTCCAAGAGACAATCAACGTAAGTCTAGTAATATCATTATTACAAATGTGGATAGAAAACCCCGTGTATGGGAGGTAGTGTTGGGAACAGGTTTACTGGTAGAGTTTAAGTGCCTTTAGGGAAGTGTGCAGCCAGTGTCTTTCACATGGGCGAATTTAGTATTCTCTGTAGGGTAGGGTGGTGGTTGCAAAATGTGTGGGCGGACGTTTGTTTGTGGTCCAGCAGCCGCCCAAGTAGCATCACGTGGGCCGTAAGGACGTGGTGCTACTCTTATAGTTAACATATTATGATATTTGATATACAAGGTGCATGGATAGACTGTGCATGTAATAAGGTATTAGGTATATATAGCTATATAGTAATAATAAATAAAAAAGATACACGACGATCACGACGGTAGGCGGTTCTCTGACAAGTTCTTTCATGACTGACTTCCACTGTTCCCTGTGATGACTGCAACGAGAGCAAATAACTGGGAAATATATACGAAGGTTAAAACAGTAACAGACTGTGAACTGTAGTAACAGACAATCGGTGAAACAACAAGGGTTAACTCAAACGGCAGCACACTCGTTGCTTAGCAACGGATATAGATTCAGATGCGGACTACGATCAACGGTGAAAACATTGAGGGTGAAGGTGACGTAGCAACTTCTTGTTAACGAAACGGATTGATGAAAGCAATGTTATTTACTTACAGTTGACCGAAGAGGTCGAATAGGATGAATCCGATAGCCACGAATGCGCTCTCAGCAGATCGTTGGCAATTCCCGTTAGTTGTATAGCGAGAAATCGTCGAATGATTGTTGCGAAGGTGAACGGTGTGTATATCGGAAGCATGTCGTCACACAGACTGCTAGGTAAGAGTAGGCCTTTATAAAGGAATGGATAATTATTACGAAATGCGGTAAACAAGATAAGCATGGCAAGAAGAGAACACGCGATGCACCATCAGTGAAGGGAGCATGATAACAAGACGTCGAAGAGATGGAAAAAGTAGGGTTAGTACGTGCAACGGGTACATAGAAATAGCAACAGTTTACCATGAAAGCGGACACGTGTCGCACGTTGGTCTTGGGAATCATAGAAATAGCAACAGTTTACCTAGGCAAACTTGTCCGCCCCACTCTTCGTCTCTGGGGCGAACGTCCACACCGGGTTTTGTTAACTCGCCATTTTGGGCTTTCCGTAGCCAAATGGCTACGGAACTAATAACTTAAGTTTTAAAACCAATACGCACTAACCGTTTCACATGTGTATTCTGTGACATACAACCGACACTTGGGCGTCAAGAAACTGAAGAAATGTGCTCCAAATAATTATGAGTACATTTATCGGTCACACAGAAAATATTTCACAAATAGCCGCCATACTGTGCGCGTGATGTTGCCTTTGTGTCACATGATCAAACGCGATTTCGTGTAGAATGAGGCCAGAGTGGGCCAGCAGCACAGACATAAATAAAACACCCGTTAGTAAGTTAGCAGTTTATAGGGGGATGATTAATGATGTAACTCTATGGCCAGCATACGGCAATTCTTAGCGTGACCTTATATTGATCTACGAGAAACCCGTTTGGTAATCTCGCTCACAACAACATCGGGTTATATACAAATGTTGACAAGCACATGCGTTCTGACAAAAAGGTAGTAATTTCACACTTTTTCATGGTTATTGTCAGGTAACTTTAGTGATATACATATAAGAATGCATACAGACACGAAAGACGTGTTTATTGCTCTGTTTATGACGTTTTTGTAAGGTTTCACGTTTCATGAAAATACTTACGTTTTCGCCGAACGAGATCTTCGCCTTACAACAGCAACAGCCAGATAGAAAAAAATTGTATGGCGATTGACTTTGCCTACAGTTTACCATGATAGCGGATGCGTGTCGCACGTTGGTCTGGGGAATCATTTGCACTTCGCTCTACGTTGATTTCGTCGCTCACATTCTGCTTGTACGATACCTCTTCGCATTACTGCGATGGTACGCACCCCGCTAGGATCGATCGGCGTGACCGTCGTACTCCTGTGCATCGTCACCTATATCACCGTGCTCGTTGCTAGACGTTACATCAGTTCGTCGTCGTCCTGGTGCACGGGTAGGATCAACGCTACGACGGAATGGATCGTCTCAAACTCAACCGCGTCTACTTCAAACCATCGCGAAGAAAGCCACCCTGAGTCCGACCGTGCAGAGGACACACTCGACAAGAGCTCAGGTATCAGATGCGTTCCGTCGACTGCAAAGTCTATTCCATCCCGCGTGGAGCCCGCTCGCAAACGCACGAGAACCTGTCCCTCTGTACTTTGGCGGAACGTCTGGTGTTGTGGCGCATCGACAACGACGTGTACAACGGTCCGTACGCTAAGAATCCGTTTCACGCCAAGCACAACGACATCTATATCCAAGATAACACTAATCAGTGACTTGCAGGAATACACAATTTTTATTAATTTTAATTATATATAATAAGATAAATAAATTAGTGCAGGAACTACCATGTTGGACTAGAATGAGAGTCGATAAAATGAGTCTTAAGGCGTGCCTTGAAAGTAGAGAGAGTTTCCGAAATGTTAATGTCATTAGGCAGAGTCTTCCACAAAGTCGCCGCGGAGACCGCAAACGAGCTGTCTCCAGCTTTGACATGAGTCCGCCAACAGTTAACATGTTATTGCTGGCAGAACGCAGGACTCTTGCTGATGTGTATGGGCACACAGAATTGAAGAGGTATTTTAGCGCAATGCCGTGCACAACTTCATATGTAAACACTAACAGCTTAAAGTCGATTCTGCGTGCTACAGGCAGCCAGTGAAGAATACACAACAGAGGCATGGCGCTGTCACTCCGTGAGCGGCGTAGGATCAATCTAGCGGCCGAATTGTGCATTGTTCTAAGTCGAGATTTTAGCATGAGTAAAGTTGGTGCATCTCCGCGTTACATCCGGTGGTACAATGTGAATGCACTAATTTTATTCTTTTTGGTAGTGATTGACTGGAATATCTGGTCAGAGAAGCCTTCGACATATGCGATGTTTTGATAGCTCCCTCCTAGATAACACCAAAATCTGCCTACGGATGTTTCAGAGCCTGACATTCAAACATATTAGATATATTATCTCACCATAAACCTTTATGATACTTTATACAAGCTTGGAGACCATACCGTAAGAAGCATATAGGCACGCTAGCACGCTAGAATATAGGCTTGGAGACCGTAAGAAGCATATAGGCACGCTAGCACGCTATATAGGCATATAGGCATATAGGCATATAGGCACGCTAGCACGCTAGAATACAGAGGAGAGCAACTAAACTTACTCCAGAACTAAGAGACATTCGTTATGACAAGCGCCCAAAAGAGCTGGTTTGACAATCCTAGAGACAAGGCTGTTAAGAGCAGATAAAATTGAAGTTAAGATATTGAATGAGTATGAAATATTGATAGAAATAGTTATTAACAATTAAGAAAGATAGAAGAACTAGAGAACTTGAAGTAACGTTAGTGAAGGAACAGTGTAGTCTGTATATCAGAAAGTACTCATTCTCGTGTAGGACATTTTCCACTTGCCTTTTGGTGTTTCTCTTTGGAGAGCAATATTGCGACATCGGGTCTTGCGTCAACGCCACCGTTTTTCTAGCTCAGCGTACTGTAGCATTGTCGCATATTATAAAGGTGCGCCTAAGTAAAAAGCAAATGTTGGATTAACCCGGATGTTGTCAATGCCGAGTGTCACCCGTGTGCCATTTGGATACACGCACAAGCCGAGGTCGTTGTTCTTGTCGCAATATTTATCGCGATTATTGTAAATGACATGAGAATGCGTGCGTGTGAACGACTACCCGTGTGAATGTGTGTATTTGTGAGTAGGTGTTTGTTGCGGCCTCTAGTTGAACCCTGAACAACCTCTCAAAGAGGTGTTGAACACACGAAGAGCTACTTTTACACATAATATACCAAAATGGGTCAACATTGTATTGTTCTTACATATATTAGACTTAGTTGTAAACGCCAACGTCTTTCTAGAACAGCATGCAGTCGTCTTGTCCTTGTTCTATGTTATCAAGGCACGATTAAGGAAAAACTAACGTTGAACCAACTAGTCCGGGTGAATTCAATGCCGAGTTTCACCGGTGTGCCATTTGGTTACACGCACAAGCCGAGGTTGTCGTTATCATAGCAAGATTTATTGCGATTACTGTAAGTCGGTGATATGTGAATGATTGCCCGTATGAATGTGTGTATTTGTGAGTAGGTGTTTGTTATGGCCTCTAGTTGAACCCCGACCAACCACTCAATGCAGTGTTGAATACACAGAGAGCTCCTTTTAAACATAATAGACAAAAACGTTTTCACATCATGTTCATAAGGTTGCAGTAATTATATTATACTTAGTTGTTATGTTGCACAAGTTTTTATCAGTTCAAATAAGCTGCATAAGTTCCATATGTTCTGTTCTAAAGAATGTTCGGTGGGTGGTGGATTAAAGAATGTTCGGTGGGTGGTGGACTAAAGAATGTACGGTGGCTGGTGGACTAAAGAATGTTCGGTGGGTGGTGGACTAAAGAATGTTCGGTGGGTGGTGGATTAAAGAATGTTCATTGGGTGGTGGACTAAAGAATGTTCGGTGGGTGGTGGACTAAAGAATGTTCGGTGGGTGGTGGATTAAAGAATGTTCGGTGGGTGGTGGGTTAAA